>SRMA01024254.1:0-30360 GCA_007224835.1 Danionella cerebrum
CCGCTTCACACAAAGAAAGAATCATCTCGATATGTCTTACGGTTCTTCTGTAATGTTTATTTGTTTGAGGCATGGTTAACATCTGAGAAATGTCTCCTCGATTCAAAAAGTGGCAGTTGGAGCCAGCTGGGCCTAATTTGAATACTGAAATTTGATTGGCTAAGGCTGCCCCATAGACTTAGAATGGGCCATAGAGATGCATTGCTCCCATTCATTTCAATGGGGCAATTGATTCCCATATGATCCTATGTAAAAGTGCCTTTGTAATCGGTTCACAATGGAGAGTCATAGCAAGATTGAGGATGCATATAACTGATCCAGCCAATCATTGCTTATGATTTAACATAAATTCATCAAGCCACGCCCACTTTTCAACATTATTTTTGAATGTCAAATATCTTCTAAGTGGAACATCGTAGAAACATGGGAGTTGTTTTATATTGATCTAAGTTGAATGTAGATTACAACATGATGTCACCAACTCATCCATAGCAACCAAAATATTTACCATAGCAACCAAATTGACACTTCTCTATCTCAGCCTAGGAAAATGCCAGAGACACAGGAGTTGGTCTAATTGACTTGTAGTCACACAGGGAGCATTATATAATGTCACTGACCACTCCATAGCAACCATACTGGTTACCATAGCAACCAAATTGACACATTTCTATCTCAGCTTAGGGAAACCAGAGAGACACGGGAGTTGGTCTAAATGACTTGTAGTCACACAGGTAACATTATATACCGTCACATACCCCTCCATAGCAACCATTCTGGTTACCATAGCAACCAAATTGACACATCTCTATCTCAGCTTGGGAAAACGAGAGAGACAGGGGAGTTGGTCTAAATGACTTGTAGTCACACAGGGAACATTATATAATGTTACTGACCCTTCCATAGCAACCATACTGGTTACCCTAGCAACCAAATTGACACATCTCTTTCTCAGCTTAGGAAAATGAGAGAGACACGGGAGTTGGTCTAAATGACTTGTAGTCACACAGGGAACATTATATAACGTCACTGACCCCTCCATAGCAACCATACTGGTTAACATAGCAACCAAATTTACACATCTCTATCTCAGCTTAGAAAATGAGAGAGACACTGGAGTTGGTCTAAATGACTTGTAGTCACACAGGGAACATTATATGTCACTGACCCCTACATAGCAACCGTACTGGTTACCTTAGCAACCAAATTGACACAGCTCTATCTCAGCTTAGGAAAATGAGAGAGACACAGGAGTTGGTCTGAATGACTTGAAGTCACACAGGGAACATTATATAATGTCACTGACCCCTCCATAGCAACCATAGTGGTTACCATAGCAGCCAAATTGACACATCTCTATCTCAGCTTAGGAAAATGAGAGAGACACGGGAGTAGGTCTAAATGACTTGTGGTAACACACGGAACATTATGTAATGTCACTGACCCCTCCATAGCAACCATACTGGTTACCATAGCAACCAAATTGACACACATCTATCTCAGCTTAGGAAAATGAGAGAGACACGGGAGTTGGTCTAAATGACTTGTAGTCACACAGGGAACATTATACAATGTCACTGACTCCTCCATAGCAACCATACTGGTTACCATAGCAACCAAATTGGCATATCCCTATATCAGCTTTGGAAAATGCTAGAGACATGGGGGTTGTTTTGTTTCACTCATAGTGACACTGGGAACAATCTATTATGTAAATGACCTGTCCAGAGCGACCAGACTTTTTACCACAGCAACGCAATTGCCATATCTTTATCTTAGGTTAAGAAAATGCTAGACAGATTTTCAACTTTACAATGTTTCACCTTTCAGCTTCCACTTTCAACTTTTGACACTTTCAACTTTTGACACTTTCACCTTTCTAATATTTTAACATTCAGCTTCCACTTTCAACTTTACATTTTTCAACTTTACAATGTTTCAGCTTTAGCTTTCAACTTTTGACATTTTCAACTTTATAATGTTTCACCTTTTAGCTTGAACTTTCAACTTTTGACACTTTAACTTTCTAATGTTTATACTTTCAGCTCCCACTTTTAATTTTTAACACTTTCTACTTTCTAATTTTTCACGCTTCAGCATCCACTTTCAACTTTACATATTTCAAATTTACAATGTTTCAGCTTCAGCTTTCAGCTTTTGAAACTTTCTAATGTTTCACTCTTCAGCCCGGGAATTCAGCAATTTGAGCATTACCTTTTCAGCTCTCTGCATTCACACGCATTTTCCGCTAGGAAATGCACTTTCTAGTTATTATTCCGCTTCTTCTTCTTTTTATTATTCCCCCCCCTTTTTCCAACCCTATCTACTCCCGCATACTTTGGCCTAGAAACACCATTCAAACGTCAAAACGTTCAGCTTTTTTCAGACTAGGTTGCTATTACGTTTCACTTTTCAAACTTTTATACTTTTTATAATATTTAACTTTATTTTAAATTATTCTTCCCATTGAAATGAATGGGAACTTTAAACTTCTTTCAACCTTTATAACTTCAGCATACTTTCCACTAGAGAAACCATTTAAACTTTACATAAATCTACACACTTTCATCTATTAGATGTATATTTCAACTTATTTATATCTTGTATAGATTTTTATTAATCACAGTTTAAGTTTAATGAAGATTTCCGACTTTCACCTATTTCTGCTCCACTCTAGCTTCCACTCTAACTTTTCACATCTCAAACTTTTTCATTTATTCTTCTCTCCTAAACTAAGCTTTAACCTTTATGCACAAAATTTATATTAAAATAGTAGAGAAATTTGTCCTCTTTCCAAAGATGCAGTTGTTCCTTTCACATGACTTACGGTTTTTAAACTAGGAGGGCTAAACCTTAACGAGGGAAGAAAATTGCTCCATTAAGATCAATGCATTTCACCCAGAGAATGATGCTCCAAAGTTTTAAATTAAGGCTTTTTCTAACTCGCCATAACTCCTAGAATTTTCCACATATCGTTACAAAATGTACATCATAATCTTCATTGAGGCCTTCTGCTTCTCACAAAGAAAGAATCATCTCGATATGTCTTACGGTTCTTCTGTAATGTTTATTTGTTTGAGACATGGTCAAAATCTGAGAAATGTCTCCTCGATTCGAAAAGTGGCAGTTGGAGGCAGCTGTTAATCAACTTATTTGAATAACAAAATTTGATTGGCTTAGCCTTTCCATAGACTCACAATGGGCCATAGAGATGCATTGCTGCCATTCATTTCAATGGGGCAACTGATTCCTATATGATCCTATTGTAAAAGTGATTTTGTAATTGGTTCACAATGGAGAGTCATAGCAAGATTGAGGATGCATATAACTAATCCAGCCAATCATTGCTTATGATTTAACATAAATTCATCAAGCCACGCCCACTTTTCAACATAATTTTTGAATGTCAAATATCTTCTAAGTGGAACATCGTAGAAACATGGGAGTTGTTTTATATTGATCTAAGTTGAATGTAGATTAAACATGATGTCACCATCTCATCCATAGCAACCATACTGGTTACCATAGCAACCAAATTGACACATCTCTATCTCAGCTTAGGAAAATGCTAGAGACACGGGAGTTGGTCTAATTGACTTGTAGTCACACAGGGAACATTATATAATGTCACTGACCCCTCCATAGCAACCATACTGGTTACCATAGCAACCAAATAAAGACATCTCTATCTCAGCTTTGGAAAAAGATAGAGACACAGGAGTTGGTCTAAATGACTTGTAGTCACACAGGGAACATTATATAATGTCACTGACCCCTCCATAACAACCATACTGGTTACCATAGCAACCAAATTGACACATCTCTATCTCAGCTTAGAAAATGCCAGAGACACAGGAGTTGGTCTAATTGACTTGTAGTCACACAGGGAACATTATATAATGTCAATGACCCCTCCATAGCAACCATACTGATTACCATAGCAACCCAATTGACACATCTCTATCTCAGCTTTGGAAAATGATAGAGACACGTGAGTTGGTCTAAATGACTTGTTGTCACACAGGGAACATTATATAATGTCACTGACCCCTCCATAGCAACCATACTGGTTACCACAGCAACCAAAAATGGCAAATCTCTATCTCAGCTTAAGAAAATGAGAGACACAGGAGTTGGTCTAAATGACTTGTAGTCACACAGGGAACATTATATAAAGTCACTTACCCCTCCATAGCAACCATACTGGTTACCATAGCAACCAAATTGACACATCTCTATGTCAGCTAAGGAAAATGAGAGAGACACGGGAGTTGGTCTAAATGACTTGTAGTCACACAGGGAACATTATGTAATGTTACTGACCCCTCCATAGCAACCATACTGGTTACCATGGCAACCAAATTGACACATCTCTATCTCAACTTAGGAAAATGAGAGAGACACGGGAGTTGGACTAAATGACTTGTAGTCACACAGGGAACATTATATAATGTCACTTATTCCTCCATAGCAACCATACTGGTTACCATAGCAACCAAATTGGCATATCTCTATATCAGCTTTGGAAAATGCTAGAGACATGGGGGTTGTTTGTTTCACTCATAGTGACACAGGAAACATTAGATAATGTCAATGACATTTCCATAGCAACCATAATAGTTATCATAGCAACCCAATTGGCATATCTCTAACTCGGCTCAGGGAAACGCTAGAGACATGGGGGTTGATTCATTTCCCTCAGAGTGACACCGGGAACATTCTATTATGTAAATGACCTGTCCAGAGCAACCAGACTTTTTACCATAGCAACACATTTGGCATGTATTTATCTTAGGTTAGGAAAATGCTAGACAGAATTTCATCTTACTAATATTATACCGTTCAGCTTCCACTTTCAACTTTTGACACCTTCAACTTTCAAATGTTTCACCTTAAGCTTCCACTTTCAACTTTTGACACTTTTCAACTTTCAAATGTTTCACCTTTAGCTTCCACTTTCTACTTTCGACACTTTCAACTTTACAATGCTTCTCCTTTCAACTTTATACGTTTTCAACTTTATAATGTTTCACATTTCGGCCTTCACTTTCAACTTTTGACACTTTCAGCTTTCAAATCTTTCACCTTTCAGCTTCACTTTTCAACTTTTGAAACTTTCACCCTTCAGCTTAACCTTTCAACTTTAGATTTTTTTCAGATACTTTCAGCCTGCTTTCATTTTCAGCTCTCTGCATTCACACGCATTTTCCGCTAGGAAATGCATATTCTAGTTATTATTCTTATTCCCCCCCCTTTTTCCGGAGCCTACTACTTCAGCATACTTTGCCCTAGAAACACCATTCAAACAACAAAACGTTCAGCTTTTTTTGCTCTATGTTGCTCGTATACAGCTTTTTGATATCTTTTATACTTTTTATAAAATTTAACTTTATTTAAAATATTTTTCCCATTGAAATGAATGGGGAGACTCTTCAAATCTCTTTAAATCTTCAGCTTTTTTTCAAACTTCATAACTTCAGCATACTTTCAGCTAGAGCAATCATTCAAATTTTAAACAATTCAACACATTTTCAGCTTTTAAAAGCTCTTTTCAGCTTTTACATATCTTTTACAGATTTTAATTAATCGCAGTTTAAGTTTAATGAAGAATTTGGATTTTTACCTAATTCTGCTCCACTCTAGCTTACACTCTAATTTTTCACATCTCAAACTTCTTCATCAATTCCTCTCTCCTAAACTAAACTTTACCCTTTATGGACAAATTTTATATTAAAGTGGTAGAGAAATTTGTCCTCTTTCCAAAGATGCAGTTGTTTCTTTCATATGACCTACGGTTTTTAAACTAGGAGGGCTAAACCTTGACGAGGGAAGCAAATTGCTCCATTAAGATCAATGCATTTCACCCAGAAAATAATGCTTGAAGGTTTTAAATTAAGGCTTTTTCTAACTCGCCATAACTAATAGAATTTTCCACATATCTTAAATTTTTTACACCATAATCTTCATTGAGGCCTTCTGCTTCTCACAAAGAAAGAATCATCTCGATATGTCTTACGGTTCCTCTGTAATGTTTATTAGTTTGAGGCATGGTCGACATCTGAGAAATGTCTCCTCGATTCAAAAAGTGGCAGTTGGAGGCAGCTGTTAATCAACTAATTTGAATAACGAAATTTTATTGGCTTAGCCTTCTCATAGACTCACAATGGGCCATAGAGATGCATTGCTGCCATTCATTTCAATGGGGCAATTGATTCCCATACAATCCTATTGTAAAATAGCTTTTGTAATTGGTTCACAATGGAGATTCAAAGCAACATTGAGGATGCATATAACTAATCCAGCCAATCATTGCTTATGATTTAACAAAAATTCATCAAGCCACGCCCACTTTTCAACATCATTTTTGAATGTCAAATATCTTCTAAGTGGAATATCGTAGAGAGATGGGAGTTGTTTTATATTGATCTAAGTTGAATGTAGATTAAACATGATGTCACCAACTCATCCATAGCAACCAAATTATTTACCATAGCAACCAAATTGACACTTCTCTATCTCAGCCTAGGAAAATGCCAGAGACACGGGAGTTGGTCTAATTGACTTGTAGTCACACAGGGAACATTATATAATGTCAATGACCCCTCCATAGCAACCATACTGGTAACCATAGCAACCCAAATGACACATCTCGATCTCAGCTTTGGAAAATGATAGAGACACAGGAGTTGGTCTAAATGACTTGTAGTCACACAGGGAACATTATATAATGTCACTTACCCCTCCATAGCAACCATACTGGTTACCATAGCAACCAAATTGACACATCTCTATCTCAGCTTAGGAAAATGAGAGAGACACGGGAGTTGGTCTAAATGACTTGTAGTCACACAGGGAACATTATATACCGTCACTGACCCCTCCATAGCAACCATTCTGGTTACCATAGCAACCAAATTGACACATCTCTATCTCAGCTTAGTAAAATGAGAGAGACACGGGAGTGGGTCTAAATGACTTGTAGTCACACAGGGAACATTATATAATGTCACTGACCCCTCCATAGCAACCATACTGGTTACCATAGCAACCGAATTGACACATCTCTATTTCTGCTTTAGAAAATGAGAGAGACATGGGAGTTGGTCTAAATGACTTGTAGTAACACAGGGAACATTATATAATGTCACTGACCCCTCCATAGCACCCATACTGGTTACCATAGCAACCAAAATGACACATCTCTATCTCAGCTTAGTAAAATGAGAGAGACACAGGAGTGGGTCTAAATGACTTGTAGTCACACAGGAACATTATATAATGTCACTGACCCCTCCATAGCAACCATACTGGTTACTATAGCAACCAAATTGACACATCTCTCCCTCAGCTTAGGAAAGTGCTAGAGACATGGGGGTGAGTTTGTTTCAATAATTGTGACCCCGGTAACAATCACTGAGGTAACTAAACCATCCATAGCAACCATATGGTTACCATAGCAACCAAATTGGCATTTCTCTATCTCAGCTTAGGAAAATGCTAGAGACACAGGGGTTGGTGTAATTTACCTGTAGTCACTCAAGGAACATTATATGATGTTAGTGACCCCTCCATAGCAACCAGGCGTGTTACCATAACAACCCAATTGGCATTTCTCTAACTCAGCTTAGCGAAATGCTAGAGAAATGGGGGTAGGTTTAATTTACTCGTAGTCACACAGATAACAATATATTATGTCTGTGACCCCTCCATAGCAACCATACTTATTTCCATAGCAACCGAATTGATTGACATTTTCAACTTTACAATGTGCCACATTTATTTTTATGTTTCAACTTTCAGCTTACACTTTCAAATTTGACAATTTTAACTGTCTAATGTTTTACCTTTCAGCTTCCACTTTCAACTTTACATATTTCTACTTTACAATGTTTCAGCTTCACCTTTCAACTTTATACGTTTTCAACTTTAAAATGTTTCACCTTTCAGCCTCCACTTTCAACTTTTGATATTTTCAACTTAACAATGTTTCACCTTTCAGCTTCCACTTTCAACTTTTGACACTTTCAACTTCCTAATATTTTAACATTCAGCTTCCACTTTCAACTTTACATATTTCAACTTTACAATGTTTCAGCTTCAGCTTTCAAATTTTGACACTTTTCAAATTACAATGTTTCACTTTTTTTTTTTTTTTTTCAACTTTTGACACTTTTAACTTTCTAATGTTTCACCGTTCAGCCAAGGAATTCAGCAATTTTAAACATTCTCTTTCAGCTCTCTGCATTCACACGCATTTTCCGCTAGGAAATGCATTTTCTAGTTAGTGTGAATGCAGAGGCATTCACACTATTGTTATCCTACGTATTTATTATTCTTCCGTTTTTTATTATTCCCCCCCTTTTTCCAACCCTAACTACTTCAGCATACTTTGGCCTAGAAACACCATTCAAACTTTAAAATGTTCAGCTTTTTTCAGACTAGGTTGCTATTACGTTTCACTTTTCAAACTTTTATACTTTTTATAATATTTAACTTTATTCAAATTATTCTTCCCATTGAAATGAATGGGGATATTCTTCAACCTTCCTTTAAACTTTCACTTCTTTCAACCTTTATAACTTCAGCATACTTTCCACTAGAGAAACCATTCAAACTTTAAATAAATCTACACACTTTCATCTATTAGATGTATATTTCAGCTTTTTCATATCTTTTACAGATTTTTATAAATCACAGTTTAATTTTAATGAAGAATTTGGATTTTGACCTAATTCTGCTCCACTCTAGCTTCCACTCTAATTTTTTACATCTCAAACTTCTTCATCAATTCCTCTCTCCTAAACTAAACTTTACCCTTTATGCACAAAATTTATATTAAAGTAGTAGAGAAATTTGTCCTCTTTCCAAAGATGCAGTTGTTTCTTTCATATGACCTACGGTTTTTAAACTAGGAGGGCTAAACCTTAACGAGGGAAGCAAATTGCTCCATTAAGATCAATGCATTTCACCCAGAAAATAATTCTTGAAGGTTTTAAATTAAGGCTTTTTCTAACTGGCCATAACTAATAGAATTTTCCACATATCTTAAAAAAAATTATACCATAATCTTCATTGAGGCCTTCTGCTTCTCACAAAGAAAGAATCATCTCGATATGTCCTACAGTTCTTCTGTAATCTTTATTTGTTTGAGGCATGGTCAACATCTGAGAAATGTCTCCTCGATTCAAAAAGTGGCAGTTGGAGGCAGCTGTTAATCAACTAATTTGAATAACGAAATTTGATTGGCTTAGCCTTCCCATACACTCACAATGGGCCATAGAGATGCATTGCTGCCATTCATTTCAATGGGGCAATTGATTCCCATAGATCCTATTGTAAAAGTGCTTTTGTAATTGGTTCACAATGGAGAGTCATAGCAACATTAAGGATCCATATAACTAATCCAGCCAATCATTGCTTATGATTTAACATAAATTCATCAAGCCACGCCCACTTTTCAACATAATTTTTGAATGTCAAATCTCTTCTAAGTGGAACATCGTAGAAACATGGGAGTTGTTTTATATTGATCTAAGCTGAATGTAGATTACAACATGATGTCACTAACTCATCCATAGCAACCAGATTATTTACCATAGCAACCAAACCGGATAATCTTTATCTCAGCCTAGGAAAATGCTAGAGACACAGGAGTTGGTCTAATTGACTTGTAGTCACACAGGGAACATTATATAATGTCAATGACCCCTCCATAGCAACCATACTGGTTACCATAGCAACCCAATTGACACATCTCTATCTCGGTTTAGGAAAATGAGAGAGACACGGGAGTTGGTCTAAATGACTTGTAGTCACACAGGGAACATTATATAATGTCACTTACCCCTCCATAGCAACCATACTGGTTACCATAGCAACCAAATTGACACATGTCTATCTCAGCTTAGGAAAATGAGAGAGACATGGGAGTTGGTTTAAATGACTTGTAGTCAGAAAGGGAACATTATATAATGTCACTTACCCCTCCATAGCAACTATACTGGTTACCATAGCAACCCAATTGACACATCTTTATCTCTGCTTAGGAAAATGCTAGAGACATGGGGGTGAGTTTGTTTCACTAATGGCGACCCCGGAAACATTCATTGAGGTAGCAGACCCCTCCATAGCAGCCATACTGGTTGCCATAGCAACCCAATTGACACATTTCTATCTCAGCTTAGGAAAATGCTAGAGACACAGGAGTTGGTTTAATTGACTTTTAATCACACAGGGAACATTATATTATGTCACTGACCCCTTCATAGCAACCATACTGGTTACCATAGCAACCAAATTGACACATCTCTATCTTAGTTTTGGAAAATGCTAGAGACATGGGGGTTGGTGTAATTTACTTGTACTCACACAGGGATTAATATATTATGCCAATGACCCCTCCATAGCAACCATACTGGTTAGCATAGCAACCCAATTGGCACATCTCTCCCTCAGCTTAGGAAAGTGCTAGAGACATGGGGGTGAGTTTGTTTCAATAATTGTGACCCCGGTAACAATCACTGAGGTAACTAAACCCTCCATAGCAACCAAATGGTTACCATAGCAACCAAATTGACATATCTCTATCTCAGCTTAGAAAAATGCTAGGGACACAGGGTTTGGTTTGTTTCACTCATAGTGACACATGAAACATTATATGATGTCAATGACCCCTCCATAGCGACAATACTGGTTACCATAGCAACCCAGTTGGCACATCTTTTTCTCAGCTTAGGAAAATGCTAGAGACACAGGGGTTGTTGTAATTTACCTGTAGTCACTCAAGGAACATTATATGATGTTACTGACCCCTCCATAGCAACCAGACGTGTTACCTTAGCAACCCAATTGGCATTTCTCTAACTCAGCTTAGCGAAATGCTAGAGACATGGGGGTAGGTTTAATTTACTAGTAGTCACACAGATAACAATATATTATGTCTGTGACCCCTCCATAGCAACCATACTTATTACCATAGCAACCCATTTGATTGACATTTTCAACTTTACAATGTGTCACATTTATTTTAACTTTCAGCTTCCACTTTCAAATTTGACAATTTTAACTGTCTAATGTTTTACCTTTCAGCTTCCACTAATTGACACTTTTTACTTTCTAATGTTTCAAATTTCAGCTTCCACTTTTAACTTTTGACACTTTCAACTTTCTAATATTTTACCCTTCAGCTTCCACTTTTAACTTTACATATTTCAACTTTACAATGTTTCAGCTTCAGCTTTCAACTTTTGACATTTTCAACTTTATGATGTTTCACCTTTTAGCTTCAACTTTCAACTTTTGACACTTTAACTTTCTAATGTTTTACCTTTCAGCTCCCACTTTTAATTTTCAACACTTTCTACTTTCTAATGTTTCACCCTTCAGCTTCCACTTTCAACTTTACATATTTCAAATTTACAATGTTTCAGCTTTTTGACACTTTTAACTTTCGAATTTTTCACCGTTCAGCCAAGGAATTCAGCAATTTTGAGCATTCCCTTTTGAGCTCTCTGCATTCACACGCATTTTCCGCTAGGAAATGCACTTTCTAGTTATTAGTGTGAATGCAGAGGCATTCACACTATTGTTATCCTACGTATTTATTATTCCGCTTCTTCTTCTTCTTTTTATTATTCCCCCCCCTTTTTCCAACCCTATCTACTCCCGCATACTTTGGCCTAGAAACACCATTCAAACGTCAAAACGTTCAGCTTTTTTCAGACTAGGTTGCTATTACGTTTCACTTTTCAAACTTTTATACTTTTTATAATATTTAACTTTATTCAAATTATTCTTCCCATTGAAATGAATGGGGATATTCTTCAACCTTCCTTTAAACTTTCACTTCTTTCAACCTTTATATCTTCAGCATACTTTCAACTAGAGAAACCATTCAAACTTTAAATAAATCTACACACTTTCATCTATTAGATGTATATTTCAACTTTTTTATATCTTTTATACATTTTTATTAATCGCAGTTTAAGTTTCATGAAGATTTCCAATTTGAAACTAATTCTGCTCCACTCTAGCTTCCACTCTAATTTTTCACATCTCAAACTTCATCATCTATTCTTCTTTCTTAAACTAAATTTTAACCTTTATGCACAAAATTTATATTAAAGTAGTAGAGAAATTTGTCCTCTTTTTGAAAATGCAGTTGTTTCTTTCATAGGACCTACGGTTTTTAAACTAGGAGGGCTAAACCTTAACGAGGGAAGAAAATTGCTCCATTAAGATTTCACCCAGAAAATGATGCTTGAAAGTTTTAAATTAAGGCTTTTTCTAACTCGCCATAACTAATAGAATTTTCCACATATCTTGAAAAAATTTACACCACAATCTTCATTGAGGCCTTCTGCTTCTCACAAAGAAAGAATCATCTCGATATGTCTTACGGTTCTTCTGTAATGTTTATTTGTTTGAGGCATGGTCAACATCTGAGAAATGTCTCCTCCATTCGAAAAGTGGCAGTTGGAGGCAGCTGACTAATTACCTTAACTAATTTAAATACCGAAATTTGATTGGCTTAGGCTTCCCATAGACTCACAATGGGCCATAGAGATGCATTGCTGCCATTCATTTCAATGGGGCAATTGATTCCCATGACATTGTAAAATAGCTTTGTAATTGGTTCACAATGGAGAGTCATAGCAACATTAAGGATGCATATAACTAATCCAGCCAATCATTGCTTATGATTTAAGATAAATTCATCAAGCCACGCCCACTTTTCAACATTATTTTTGAATGTCAAATATCTTTTAAGTGGAACATCGTAGAAACATGGGAGTTGTTTTATATTGATCTAAGTTGAATGTAGATTACAACATGATGTCACCAACTCATCCATAGCAACCATACTGGTTACCATAGCAACCAAATTGACACATCTCTATCTCAGCTTTGGAAAATGCTAGAGACATGGGGGTTGGTGTAATTTACTTGTAGTCACACAGGGATCAATATATTGTATCAATGACTCCTTCATAGCAACCATACTGGCTACCATAGCAACCCAATTGACACATATTTATCTCAGCTTAGGAAAGTGTGAGAGAGACAGGAGTTGGTCTAATTGACTTGTAGTCACACAGGGATCATTATATGATGCCAATGACCCCTCCATAGCAACCAGTCTGGTTACTATAGCAACCCAACTGATACATCTCTAGCTCAGCTTAGGAGAATGCTAGAGACATGGGGGTGAGTTTGTTTCACTAAAAGTGACCCCAGGAACATTCACTGATGTAATTGACCCCTCCATAGTAACCATACTGGTTACCATAGTAACCAAATTGACACATCTTTATCTCAGCTTAGAAAAGTGCGAGAGACACGGGAGTTGGTCTAATTTACTTGTAGTCACACAGGGAAAAATATATAAAGTCAATGACCCCTCCATAGCAACCATACTGGTTACCATAGCAACCCAATTTACACATCCCTATCTCAACTTTGGAAAATGCTAGAGACATGGGGGTGAGTTTGTTACACTGTGACCCTGGAAACATTCATTGAGGTAGCGGACTCCTCCATGGCAACCAGGCTAGTTACCATAGCAACCCAATTGACACATCTCTATCTCAGCTTAGGAAAATGTGAGAGACACGGGAGTTGGTCTAAATGACTTGTAGTCACACAGGGAACATTATATAATGTCACTGACCCCTCCTTAGCAACCATACTGGTTACCATGGCAACCAAATTGACACATCTCTATCTCAGCTTAGGAAAATGCTAAAGACATGGGGGTTGGTGTAATTTTCTTGTAGTCACACAGAGATCAATATATAATGTCAATGATCCTCCATAGCAACCATATTGGTTACCATAGCAATCAAATTGTCATATCCCCAACTCAGCTCAGGGAAATGCTAGAGACATGGGGGTTGATTCATTTCCCTCAGAGTGACACTGGGAACATTCTATTATGTATTTGACCTGTCCAAAGCAACCAGACTTTTTACCAAAGCAACGCATTTGACATTTCTCTATCTTAGTTTATGAAAATGCTAGACAGAATTTCATCTTACTAAAATTTTACCTTTCAGCTTCCACTTTCAACTGTTGTACACTTTCAACTTTCCAAATGTTTCACCTTTCAGCTTCCACTTTCTACTTTTGATGCTTTCAACTTTACAATGCTTCACCTTTCAACTTTTGACACTTTCAACTTTCTGTTTCACTTTTCTTCTTCCACTTTCAAATTTATACATTTTCAACTTTATAATGTTTCACCTTTCATCTTCCACTTTCAACTTTTGATATTTTCAACTTTACATTGTTTCACCTTTCAGCTTCCACTTTCAACTTTTGACACTTCCAACTTTCAAATCTTTCAACTTTCAGCTTCAATTTTCAACTTTAGATTTTTTTCAGATACTTTCAGCCTGCTTTCATTTTCAGCTCTCTGCATTCACACGCATTTTCCGCTAGGAAATGCATATTCTAGTTATTATTCCGCTTCTTATTTTTATTATTCCCCCCCCTTTTTCCAACCCTAACTACTTCAGCATACTTTGGCCTAGAAACACCATTCAAACGTCAAAACGTTCAGCTTTTTTCAGACTAGGTTGCAATTACGTTACACTTTTCAAACTTTTATACTTTTTATAATATTTAACTTTATTCAAATTATTCTTCCCATTGAAATGAATGGGGATATTCTTCAACCCTCCTTTAAACTTTCACTTCTTTCAACCTTCATAACTTCAGCATACTTTCCACTAGAGAAACCATTCAAATTTTATATAAATCTACAAACTTTCATCTATTAGATGTATATTTCAACTTTTTTATATCTTGAAATGATTTTTATTAATCGCAGTTTAAGTTTAATGAAGATTTCCGACTTTCACCTATTTCTGCTCCACTCTAGCTTCCACTCTAACTTTTCACATCTCAAACTTCTTCATTTATTCTTCTCTCCTAAACTAAGCTTTAACCTTTATGCACAAAATTTATATTAAAGTAGTAGAGAAATTTGTCCTTTTTCCAAAGAAGCAGTTTTTCCGTTCATATGACCTACGGTTTTTAAACTAGGAGGTCTAAACCTTAACGAGGGAAGCAAATTGCTCCATTAAGATCAATGCATTTCACAAAGAAAATGATGCTTCAAAGTTTTAAATTAAGGCTTTTTCTAACTCGCCATAACTCCAAAAATTTTCCACATATCGTTACAAAATTTACATCATAATCTTCATTGAGGCCTTCTGCTTCTCACAAAGAAAGAATCATCTCGATATGTCTTACGGTTCTTCTGTAATGTTTATTTGTTTGAGGCATGGTCAACATCTGAGAAATGTCTCCTCGATTTGAAAAGTGGCAGTTGGAGGCAGCTGTTAATCAACTAATTTGAATAACGAAATTTGATTGGCTTAGCCTTCCCATAGACCCACAATGGGCCATAGAGATGCATTGCTGCCATTCATTTCAATGGGGCAACTGATTCCCATATGATCCTATTGTAAAAGTGCTTTTGTAATTGGTTCACAATGGAGAGTCATAGCAAGATTGAGGATGCATATAACTAAGCCAGCCAATCATTGCTTATGATTTAACATAAATTCATCAAGCCACACCCACTTTTCAACATCATTTTTGAATGTCAAATATCTTCTAAGTGGAACATCGTAGAGACATGGGAGTTGTTTTATATTGCTCTAGGTTGAATGTAGATTAAAGATGATGTCACCAACTCATCCATAGCAACCAAATTATTTACCATAGCAACCAAATTGACACTTCTCTATCTCAGCCTAGGAAAATGCCAGAGACACAGGAGTTGGTCTAATTGACTTGTAGTCACACAGGGAACATTATATAATGTCAATGACCCCTCCATAGCAACCATACTGGCTACCATAGCAACCCAATTGACACATCTTTATCTCAGCTTTGGAAAATGATAGAGACACAGGAGTTGGTCTAAATGACTTGTAGTCACACATGGAACATTATATAATGTCACTGACCCCTCCATAGCAACCATACTGGTTACCATAGCAACCAAATTGACAAATCTCTTTCTCAGCTTAGGATAATGCTAGAGACATGGGGGTAAGTTTGTTTCACTAATAGTGACCCTGGGAACATTCATTGAGGTAACTGACCCCTCCATAGCAACCATACTGGTTACCATAGCAACCCATTTAACACTTCTCTATCTCAGCTTAGGGAAATGCGAGAGACACAGGAGTTGGTCTAATTGACTTGTAGTCACACAGGGAACATTGTATTTTGTTACTGACCCCTCCATAGCAACCATACTGGTTACCATAGCAACCAAATTTACACATCTCTATCTCAGCTTAGGAAAATGAGAGAGACACTGGAGTTGGTCTAAATGACTTGTAGTCACACAGGGAACATTATATTATGTCACTGACCCCTCCATTACACCCATACTGGTTACCATAGCAACCAAATTGACACATCTCTATGTCAGCTAAGGAAAATGAGAGAGACACGGGAGTTCGTCTAAATGACTTGTAGTTCCACAGGGAACATTATATAATGTCACTGACCCCTCCATAGCAACCATACTGGTTACCATAGCAACCAAATTGACACATCTCCATCTCAGTTTAGGAAAATGCTAGAGACATGGGGTTGTTTTGTTTCACTCATAGTGACACAGGAAACATTAGATAATGTCAATGACATTTCCATAGCATCCATAATAGTTATCATAGCAACCCAATTGGCATATCTCTAACTCAGCTCAGGGAAATGCTAGAGACATGGGGTTGATTCATTTGCCTCAGAGTGACACTGGGAACATTCTATTATGTAAATGACCTGTCCAGAGCAACCAGACTTTTTACCATAGCAACACAATTTGCATGTATTTATCTTAGGTTAGGAAAATGCTAGACAGAATTTCATCTTACTAATATTATACCGTTCAGCTTCCACTTTCAACTTTTGACACTTTCAACTTTCAAATGTTTCAGCTTTAGCTTCCACTTTCAACTTTTGACACTTTCAACTTTACAATGCTTCTCCTTTCAACTTCATACACTTTCAACTTTATAATGTTTCACCTTTCGGCCTCCACTTTCAACTTTTGACACTTTCAGCTTTCAAATCTTTCACCTTTCAGCTTCACTTTTCAACTTTTGAAACTTTCACCTTTCAGCTTCACCTTTCAACTTTAGATTTTTTTCAGATACTTTCAGCCTGCTTTCATTTTCAGCTCTCTGCATTCACACGCATTTTCCGCTAGGAAATGCATATTCTAGTTTTTTTTATTCTTATTCCCCCCCCTTTTTCCGGAGCCTACTACTTCAGCATACTTTGCCCTAGAAACACCATTCAAACGTCAAAACGTACAGCTTTTTTTGCTCTATGTTGCTCGTATACAGCTTTTTGATATCTTTTATACTTTTTATAAAATTTAACTTTATTTAAAATATTTTTCCCATTGACATGAATGGGAAACACTTCAACTCTCTTTCAATCTTCAGCTTTTTTTTCAACCTTCATATCTTCAGCATACTTTCAGCTAGAGCAATCATTCAAATTTTAAACAATTCAACACATTTTCAGCTTTTAAAATGTGTTTTCAGCTTTTTCATATCTTTTACAGATTTTTATAAATAACAGTTTAAGTTTAATGAAGAATTTGGATTTTGACCTAATTCTGCTCCACTCTAGCTTCCACTCTAATTTTCCCCATCTCAAACTTCTTCATCTATTCCTCTCTCCTAAACTAAACTTTACTCTTTATGCACAAAATTATTATTAAAGTAGTAGAGAAATTTGTCCTCTTTCCAAAGATGCAGTTGTTTCTTTCATAGGACCTACGGTTTTTAAACTAGGAGGGCTAAACCTTAACGAGGGAAGAAAATTGCTCCATTAAGATCAATGCATTTCACCCAGAAAATGATGCTCCAAAGTTTTAAATAAAGGATCTTTCTAACTCGCCATAACTCCTAGATTTCTCCACATATCGTTAAAAAATTTACATCATAATCTTCATTGAGGCCTTCTGCTTCTCACAAAGAAAGAATCATCTTGATATGTCTCACGGTTCTTCTGTAATGTTTATTTGTTTGAGGCATGGTCAACATCTGAAAAATGTCTCCTCGATTCGAAAAGTGGCAGTTGGAGCCAGCTGTTAATCAACTAATTTGAATAACGAAATTTGATTGGCTTAGCCTTCCCATAGACTCACAATGGGCCGTAGAGATGCATTGCTGCCATTCATTTCAATGGGGCAATTGATTCCCATATGATCCAATTGTAAAAGAGCTTTTGTAATTGGTTCACAATGGAGATTTAAAGCAACATTAAGGATGCGTATTAATAATCCAGCCAATCAATGCTTATGATTTAACATTAATTCAACAAGCCACGCCCCCTTTTCAACATCATTTTTGAATGTCAAATATCTTCTAAGTGGAACATCGTAGACACATGGGAGTTGTTTTATATTGATCTAAGTTAAATGTAGATTACAACATGATGCCACTAACTCATCCATAGCAACCAGATTATTTACCATAGCAACCAAATTGGATAATCTTTATCTCAGCCTAGGTAAATGCTAGAGACACAGGAGTTGGTCTAATTGACTTGTAGTCAAACAGGGAACCTTATAAAATGTCAATGACCCCTCCATAGCAACCATACTGGTTACCATAGCAACCCAGCTGACACATCTCTATCTCATCTTAGGAAAATGAGAGAGACACGGGAGTTGGTCTAACTGACTTGTGGTAACACAGGGAACATTATATAATGTCAATGACCCCTCCATAGCAACCATACTGGTTACTATAGCAACCAAATTGACACATCTCTATCTCAGCTTAGGAAAATGAGAGAGACACGGGAGTTGGTCTAAGTGACTTGTAGTCACACAGGGAACATTATATAATGTCACTGACCCCTCCATAGCAACCATACTGGTTACCATAGCAACCAAATTGACACATTTCTATATCAGTTTAGGAAAATGAGAGAGACACGGGAGTTGGTCTAAATGACTTGTAGTCACACAGGGGACATTAGATAATGTCACTGACCCCTCCATAGCAACCATTCTGGTTACCATAGCAACCAAATTGACACATCTCTATCTCAGCTTAGTAAAATGAGAGAGACGCGGGAGTTGGTCTAAATGACTTGTAGTCACACAGGGAACATTATATAATGTCACTGACCCCTCCATAGCCATCATAGTGGTTACCATAGCAACCAAATTGACACATCTCTATCTCAGCTTAGGAAAATGAGAGAGACATGGGAGTTGGTCTAAATGACTTGTAGTCACACAGGGAACATTATGTAATGTCACTGACCCCTCCATAGCAACCATACTGGTTACCATAGCAACCAAATTTACACATCTCTATCTCAGTTTAGGAAAATGAGAGAGACACGGGAGTTGGTCTAAATGACTTGTAGTCACACAGGGAACATTATATAATGTCAATGACCTCTCCATAGCAACCATACTGGTTACCATAGCAACACAATTGACACATCTCTATCTCAGCTTGGGAAAACGAGAGAGACACAGGAGTTGGTCTAAATGACTTGTAGTCACACAGGGAACATTATATAATATCACTGACCCCTACATAGCAACCATACTGGTTACCATAGCAACAAATTGACACATCTCTATCTCAGTTTAGGAAAATGAGAGAGACACGGGAGTTGGTCTAAATGACTTGTAGTCACACAGGGAACATTATATAATGTCAATGACCCCTCCATAGCAACCATGCTGGTTACCATAGCAACCCAATTGACACATCTCTATCTCAGCTTAGGAAAATGAGAGAGACACGGGAGTTGGTCTAAATGACTTGTGGTAACACAGGGAACATTATATAATGTCACTGGCTCCTCCATAGCAACCATACTGGTTACCATAGCAACCAAATTGACACATCTCTATCTCAGCTTAGGAAAATGCTAGAGACACGGGAGTTGGTCTAAATGACTTGTAGTCACACCAGGAACATTATATAATGTCACTGACCCCTCCATAGCAACCATACTGGTTACCATAGCAACCAAAATGACACATCTCTATCTCAGCTTAGTAAAATTAGAGACACGAGAGCAGGTCTAAATGACTTGTAGTCACACAGGGAACATTATATAATGTCACTGACTCCTCCATAGCAACCATACTGGTTACCATATTAACCAAAATGACACATCTCTATCTCAGCTTAGTAAAATGAGAGAGACACGGGAGTGGATCTAAATGACTTGTAGTCACACAGGGAACATTATATAATGTCACTGACCCCTCCATAGCAACCCTACTGGTTACCATAGCAACCAAATTGGCATATCCCTATATCAGCTTTGGAAAAAGCTAGAGACATGGGGGTTGTTTTGTTTCACTCATAGTGACACTGAGAACAATCTATTATTTAAATGACCTGTCCTGAGCGACCAGACTTTTTACCACAGCAACACAATTGCCATATCTTTATCTTAGGTTAGGAAAATGCTAGACAGAATTTCAACTTACTTATAACTTTCAGCTTCCCCTTTAAACTTTTGACACTTTAAACTTTCAAAAGTTTCACCTTCAGCTTCCACTTTCTATTTTTGACACTTTCAACTTTACAATGCTTCACCTTTCAACTTTATACGTTTTCAACTTTAAAATGTTTCACCTTTCAGCCTCCACTTTCAACTTTTGATATTTTCAACTTTACAATGTTTCACCTTTCAGCTTCCACTTTCAACTTTTGACACTTTCAACTTTCTAATATTTTAACATTCAGCTTCCACTTTCAACTTTACATATTTCAACTTTACAATGTTTCAGCTTCAGCTTTCAAATTTTGACACTTTTCAAATTACAGTGTTTCACCTTTTAGCTTCAACTTTCAACTTTTGACACTTTTAACTTTCTAATGTTTCACCGTTCAGCCAAGGAATTCAGCAATTTTAAGCATTCTCTTTCAGCTCTCTGCATTCACACGCATTTTCCGCTAGGAAATGCACTTTCTAGTTATTATTATTTTTTTTATTTTTATTCCCCCCCCTTTTTGAAAAGCCAACTACTTCAGCATACTTTGCACTAGAAACACCATTCAAACTTTAAAATGTTAAGCTTTTTTCAAACTAGGTTGCTATTACATATCACTTTTCAAACTTTTTTACTTTTTATAAAATTTAACTTTATTTAAAATATTTTTCCCATTGAAATGAATGGGAAACACTTCATCTCTCTGTCAATCTTCAGCTTTTTTTTCAACCTTCATAACTTCAGCATACTTTCAGCTAGAGCAATCATTCAAATGTTAAACAATTCAGCACATTTTCAGCTTTTAAAATATGATTTCAGCTTTTTCATATCTTTTACAGATTTTTATAAATCACAGTTTAAGTTTAATGAAGAATTTGGATTTTGACCTAATTCTGCTCCACTCTAGCTTCCACTCTAATTTTTCACATCTCAAACTTCTTCATCAATTCCTCTCTCCTAAACTAAACTTTACCCTTTATGGACAAATTTTATATTAAAGTAGTAGAGAAATTTGTCCTCTTTTTGAAAATGCAGTTGTTAATTTGATACGACCTACGGTTTTTAAACTAGGAGGGCTAAACCTTAACGAGGGAAGCAAATTGCTCCATTGAGATCAATGCATTTTCCCCAGAAAATAATGCTTGAATGTTTGAAATTAAGGCTTTTTCTAACTCGCCATAACTAATAGAATTTTCTACATATCGTAAAATAATTTACACCATAATCTTTACTGAGGCCTTCTGCTTCTCACAAAGAAAGAATGATCTCGATATGTCTTACGGTTCTTCTGTAATGTTTATTTGTTTGAGGCATGTTCAACATCTGAGAAATGTCTCCTCGATTCAAAAAGTGGCAGTTGGAGGCAGCTGTTAATCAACTAATTTGAATAACGAAATTTGATTGGCTTAGCCTTCTCATAGACTCACAATGGGCCATAGAGATGCATTGCTGCCATTTATTTCAATGGGGCAATTGATTCCCATATGATCCTATTGTAAAATAGCTTTTGTAATTGGTTCACAATGGAGTCATAGCAACATTAAGGATGCATATAACTAATCCAGCCAATCATTGCTTATGATTTAACATTAATTCATTATGCCACGCCCACTTTTCAACATTATTTTTGAATGTCAAATATCTTCTAAGTGGAACATCGTAGAAACATGGGAGGTGTTTTATATTGATCTAAGTTGAATGTAGATTACAACATGATGTCACCAACTCATCCATAGCAACCAGATTAATTTCCATAGCAACCCAATTGACACATCTCTATCTCAGCCCAGGAAAATGCTAGAGACACAGGAGTTGGTCTAATGGACTTATAGTCACACAGGGAACATTATATAATGTCACTGACCCCTCCATAGCAACCATACTGGTTACCATAGCAACCAAATTGACACATCTCTATCTCAGCTTAGGAAAATGCTAGAGACACGGGAGTTGGTCTAAATGACTTGTAGTAACACAGGGAACACTATATAAAGTCACTGACCCATCCATAGCAACCATACTGGTTACCATAGCAACCAAATTGACACATCTCTATCTCAGCTTGGGAAAATAAGAGAGACACGGGAGTTTATCTAAATGACTTGTAGTCACACAGGGAACATTATATAATGTCACTGACCCCTGCATAGCAACCATACTGGTTACCATAGCAACCAAATTGACACATCTATATCTCAGCTTAGGAAAATAAGAGAGATACGGGAGTTTATCTAAATGACTTGTAGTCACACAGGGAACATTATATAATGTCACTGACCCCTCCATAGCAACCATACTGGTTACCATAGCAACCAAATTGACACATCTCTATCTCAGCTTAGGAAAATGAGGGAGACACGGGAGGTGGTCTAAATGACTTGTAGTCACACAGGGAACATTATATAATGTCACTGACTCCTCCATAGCAACCATACTGGTTACCATAGCAACCAAAATGACACATCTCTATCTCAGCTTAGTAAAATGAGAGAGACACTGGAGTGGGTCTAAATGACTTGTAGTCACACAGGGAACATTATATAATGTCACTGACCCCTCCATAGCAACCACACTGGTTACCATAGCAACCAAAATGACACATCTCTATCTCAGCTTAGTAAAATGAGAGAGACACGAGAGCGGGTCTAAATGACTTGTAGTCACAGAAGGAACATTATATAATGTCCCTGACCCCTCCATAGCAACCATACTGGTTACCATAGCAATCAAATTGGCATATCCCTTTTTCAGCTTTGGAAAATGCTAGAGACATGGGGGTTGTTTTGTTTCACTCATAGTGACACTGGGAACAATCTATTATGTAAATGACCTGTCCAGAGCGACCAGACTTTTTTTACCACAGCAACGCAATTGCCATATCTTTATCTTAGATTAGGAAAATGCTAGACAGAATTTCAACTTACTTATATTATACCTTTCAGCTTCCACTTTAAACTTTTGACACTTTAAACTTTCAAAAGTTTCACCTTCAGCTTCCACTTTCTATTTTTGACACTTTCAACTTTACAATGCTTCACCTTTCAACTTTATACGTTTTCAACTTTAAAATGTTTCACCTTTCAGCCTCCACTTTCAACTTTTGATATTTTCAACTTTACAATGTTTCACCTTTCAGCTTCCACTTTCAACTTTTGACACTTTCAACTTTCTAATATTTTAACATTCAGCTTCCACTTTCAACTTTACATATTTCAACTTTTCAATGTTTCAGCTTCAGCTTTCAAATTTTGACACTTTTCAAATTACAATGTTTCACTTTTTAGCTTCAACTTTCAACTTTTGACTTTCTAATGTTTCACCGTTCAGCCAAGGAATTCAGTAATTTTAAGCATTCTCTTTCAGCTTTCTGCATTCACACGCATTTTCCGCTAGGAAATGCACTTTCTAGTTAGTGTGAATGCAGAGGCATTCACACTATTGTTATCCTACGTATTTATTAGTGTGAATGCAGAGGCATTCACACTATTGTTATCCTACGTATTTATTATTAGTGTGAATGCAGAGGCATTCACACTATTGTTATCCTACGTATTTATTATTATTAGTGTGAATGCAGAGGCATTCACACTATTGTTATCCTACGTATTTATTATTATTATTATTTTTATTGTTCTCCCACTTTTCGACGGCTAACTACTTCCGCATACTTTAAGCTAGAAACACCATTCAAACATCAAAATGTTCGGCTTCTTTTGGAATCGATTGCTCGTATTTTTCTTATTAAAATGTTTTATACTTTTTATAAAATTCAACTTTATTTAAAATATTTTTCCCATTGAAATGAATGGGAAACACTTCAAATCTCTTTTAATCTTCAGCTTTTTTTCAACCTTCATAACTTTAGCATACTTTCAGCTAGAGCAATCATTCAAATTTTAAACAATTCAACACATTTTCAGCTTTTAAAATATGTTTTCAGCTTTTCATATCTTTTACAGATTTTTATAAATCACAGTTTAAGTTTAATGAAGAATTTGGATTTTGACCTAATTCTGCTCCACTCTAGCTTCCACTCTAATTTTTCACATCTCAAACTTCTTCATCAATTCCTCTCTCCTAAACTAAACTTTACCCTTTATGCACAAAATTTATATTAAAGTAGTAGAAAAATTTGTCCTCTTTCCAAAGATGCAGTTGGTTCTTTCATATGACCTACGGTTTTTAAACTAGGAGGGCTAAACCTTAACGAAGGAAGCAAATTGCTCCATTAAGATCAATGCATTTCACCCAGAAAATAATGCTTGAAGGTTTTAAATTAAGGCTTTTTCTAACTCGCCATAACTAATAGAATTTTCCACATATCTTAAAAAAATTTACACCATAATCTTCATTGAGGCCTTCTGCTTCTCACAAAGAAAGAATCATCTCGATATGTCTTACGGTTCTTCTGTAATGTTTATTTGTTTGAGGCATGGTCAACATCTGAGAAATGTCTCCTCGATTCAAAAAGTGGCAGTTGGAGGCAGCTGTTAATCAACTAATTTGAATAACGAAATTTGATTGGCTTAGCCTTCTCATAGACTCACAATGGGCCATAGAGATGCATTGCTGCCATTCATTTCAATGGGGCAATTGATTCCCATATGATCCTATTGTAAAAGTGCTTTTGTAATTGGTTCACAATGGAGAGTCATAGCAACATTAAGGATGCATATAACTAATCCAGCCAATCATTGTTTATGATTTAACATTAATTCATCAAGCCACGCCCACTTTTCAACATCATTTTTGAATGTCAAATATCTTCTAAGTGGAACATAGTAGAGACATGGGAGTTGTTTTATATTGATCTAAGTTGAATGTAGATTAGAACATGATGTCACCAATTCATCCATAGCAACCAGATTAATTTCCTTAGCAACCCAATTGACACATCTCTATCTCAGCCCAGGAAAATGCTAGAGACACAGGAGTTGGTCTAATTGACCTACAGTCACACAGGGAACATTATATAATGTCAATATCCCCTCCATAGCAACCATAATGGTTACCATAGCAACCTGATTGACACATCTCTATCTCAGCTTAGGAAAATGAGAGAGATACGGGAGTTGGTATAAATGTCTTTTAGTCGCACAGGGAACATTATATAATGTCACTTACCCCTCCATAGCAACCATACTGGTTACCATAGCAACCCAGTTGACACATCTCTATCTCAGCTTAGGAAAATGCTAAAGACACGGGAGTTTGTCTGAATGACTTGTAGTCACACAGGGAACATTATATAATGTCACTGACCCCTCCATAGCAACCATACTGGTTACCATAGCAACCAAATGACACATCTCTATCTCAGCTTTGGAAAACGACAGAGACACAGGAGTTGGTCTAAATGACTTGTAGTCACACAGGGAACATTATATAATGTCACTTACCCCTTCATAGCAACCATAATGGTTACCATAGCAACCAAATTGACACATCTCTCTCTCAGTTTAGGAAAATGAGAGAGACACGGGAGTTGGTCTAAATGACTTGTAGTAACACAGGGAACACTATATAATGTCACTGACCCCTCCATAGCAACCATACTGGTTACCATAGCAACCAAATTGACACATCTCTATCTCAGCTTAGGAAAATAAGAGCGATATGTGAGTTTATCTAAATGACTTGTAGTCACACAGGGAACATTATATAATGCCACTGACCCCTCCATAGCAACCATACTGGTTACCATAGCAACCGAATTGAGACATCTCTATTTCTGCTTTGGAAAATGAGAGACATGGGAGTTGGTCTAAATGACTTGTAGTAACACAGGGAACATTATATAATGTCACTGACCCCTCCAAAGCAACCATACTGGTTACCATAGCAACCAAATTGACACATCTCTATCTCAACTTTGGAAAATGAGAGAGACACAGGAGTTGGTCTGAATGACTTGAAGTCACACAGAGAACATTATATAATGTCACTTACCCCTCCATAGCAACCATACTGGTTACCATAGCAACCAAATTGACACATCTCTATCTCAGCTTAGGAAAATGAGATAGACACGGGAGTTGGTCTAAATGACTTGTAGTCACACAAGGAAAATTATATAATGTCACTGACCCCTCCATAGCAACCATACTGGTTACCATAGCAACCAAATTGACACATCTCTATCTCAGCTTAGGAAAATGAGAGAGACACGGGAGTTGGTCTAAATGACTTGTAGTCACACAGGGAACAACTTTTGACACTTTTCAACTTTCAAATGTTTCACCTTTAGCTTTCACTTTCTACTTTTGACACTTCCGACTTTCAAATCCGACTTTACAATGCTTCTCCTTTCAACTTTATACGTTTTCAACTTTATAATGTTTCACCTTTCGGCCTCCACTTTCAACTTTTGACACTTTCAGCTTTCAAATCTTTCACCTTTCAGCTTCACTTTTCAACTTTTGAAACTTTCAACTTTCAAATCTTTTACCTTTCAGCTTCACCTTTCAACTTTAGATTTTTTTCAGATACTTTCAGCCTGCTTTCATTTTCAGCTCTCTGCATTCACACGCATTTTCCGCTAGGAAATGCATATTCTAGTTAGTGTGAATGCAGAGGCATTCACACTATTGTTATCCTACGTATTTATTATTAGTGTGAATGCAGAGGCATTCACACTATTGTTATCCTACGTATTTATTATTATTCTTATTCCCCCCTTTTTGTTGGATCCTACTCCTTCCGCATACTTTGCGCTAGAAACACCATTCAAACGTCAAAACGTTCAGCTTTTTTTGCTCTAGGTTGCTTGTATTCAGCTTTTTGATATCTTTTATACTTTTTATAAAATTTAACTTTAAAATATTTTTCCCATTGAAATGAATGGGGAGACTCTTCAAACCTCCTTCAAACTTAAGCTTTTTCAGCCTTTAATAACTTCAGCATACTTTCAGCTACAGCAACCATTCAACTTTTAAACAATTCTACACACTTTCAGCTTTTAAATGGTGTCTTCAGCTTTTTCATATCTGTTACAGATTTGTATAAATCACAGTTTATATTTATGAAGATTTTAGATTTTTACCTAATTCTGCTCCACTCTAGCTTCCACTCTAGTTTTTCACATCTCAAACTTCTGAATCTATTCCTCTCTCCTAAACTAAACTTTACCCTTTATGCACAAAATTTATATTAAAGTAGTAGAGAAATTTGTCCTCTTTCCAAAGATGCAGTTGTTAATTTGATATGACCTACGGTTTTTAAACTAGGAGGGCTAAACCTTAACGAGGGAAGCAAATTGCTCCATTAAGATCAATGCTTTTCAACCAGAAGATACTGCTCGAAAATTATACACTAAGGCTTTTTTTAACTCGCCATAACTCCTAAAATTTTTAACCTATCTTTATAAAAATTACATTATAATTTTCATTGAAGTCTTCCGCTTCTCACAAAGAAAGAATCATCTCGATATGTCTTACGGTTCTTCTCTAATGTTTATTTGTTTGAGGCATGGTCAAAATCTGAGAAATGTCTCCTCGATTCAAAAATTGGCAGTTGGAGCCAGCTGGGCCTAATTTGAATACTGAAATTTGATTGGCTAAGGCTGTCCCATAGACCTACAATGGGCCATAGAGATGCATTGCGCCCATTCATTTCAATGGGGCCATTGATTCCCATATGATCCTAATGTAAAATAGCTTTTGTAATTGGTTCACAATGGAGATTCATAGCAACATTAAGGATGCATATAACTAATCCAGCCAATCATTGCTTATGATTTACCATTAATTCAACAAGCCACGCCCACTTTTCAACATCATTTTTGAATGTCAAATATCTTCTAAGTGGAACATCATAGAGACATGGGAGTTGTTTTATATTGATCTAAGTTGAATGTAGATTACAGCGTGATGTCACCAACTCATCCATAGCAACCAGATTAATTTCCATAGCAACCCAATTGACACATCTCTATCTCAGCCCAGGAAAATGCTAGAGACACAGGAGTTGGTCTAATTGACTTATAGTCACACAGGGAACATTATATAATGTCAATGACCCCTCCATAGCAACCATAATGGTAACCATAGCAACCTGATTGACACATCTCTATCTCAGCTTAGGAAAATGCTAGAGACATGGGGGTGAGTTTGTTTCACTAATAGCGACCCCAGGAACATTCATTGAGGTACCTGACCCTCCATAGCAACCATACTGGTTACCATAGCAACCCAGTTAACACATCTCTATCTCAGCTTAGGAAAATGACAGAGACACAGGAGTTGGTCTAAATGACTTGTAGTCACACAGGGAACATCATATAATGTCACTGCGCCCTCCGTAGCAACCATACTGGTTACCATAGCAACCAAATTGACATCTCTATCTCAGCTTAGGAAAATAAGAGAGACACGGGAGTTTATCTGAATGACTTGTAGTCACACAGGGAACATTATATAATGTCACTGACCCCTCCATAGCAACCATACTGGTTACCATAGCAACCGAATTGAGACATCTCTATTTCTGATTTGGAAAATGAAAGAGACATGGGAGTTGGTCTAAATGACTTGTAGTAACACAGGGAACATTATATAATGTCACTGACCCCTCCATAGCAACCATACTGGTTTCCATAGCAACCAAAAACACATCTCTATCTCAGCTTAGGAAAATGAGGGCGACACAGGAGTTGGTCTAAATGACTTGTAGTCACACAGGGAACATTATATAATGTCACTGACCCCTCCATAGCAACCATACTGGTGACCATAGCAACCAAATTGGCATATCCCTATTTCAGCTTTGGAAAATGCTAGAGACATGGGGGTTGTTTTGTTTCACTCATAGTGACACTGGGAACAATCTATTATGTAAATGACCTGTCCAGAGCGACCAGACTTTTTACCACAGCAACGCAATTGCCATATCTTTAGCTTAGGTTTGGAAAATGCTAGACAGAATTTCAACTTACTTATATTATGCCTTTTAGCTTCCACTTTCATCTTTTGCCACTTTCAACTTTCAAAAGTTTCACCTTCAGCTTCCACTTTCTATTTTTGACACTTTCAACTTTACAATGCTTCACCTTTCAACTTTATACGTTTTCAACTTTAGAATGTTTTACCTTCAGCCTCCACTTTCAACTTTTGATATTTTCCACTTTACAATGTTTCACCTTTCAGCTTCCACTTTCAA
This sequence comes from Danionella cerebrum, assembly GCA_007224835.1. Classification (NCBI taxonomy): domain Eukaryota; kingdom Metazoa; phylum Chordata; class Actinopteri; order Cypriniformes; family Danionidae; genus Danionella; species Danionella cerebrum. The sequence goes on from SRMA01024254.1 coordinate 29,666, forward strand.
CTTTTGACACTTTCAACTTTCCTTTATTTTAACATTCAGCTTCCACTTTCAACTTTACATATTTCAACTTTACAATGTTTCAGCTTCAGCTTTCAACTTTTGACATTTTCAACTTTATAATGTTTCACCTTTTAGCTTCAACTTTCAACTTTTGACACTTTAACTTTCTAATGTTTTACCTTTCAGCTCCTACTTTTAATTTTTAACACTTTCTACTTTCTAATTTTTCACCCTTTAGCATCCACTTTCAACTTTACATATTTCAAATTTACAATGTTTCAGCTTCAGCTTTCAGCTTTTGAAACTTTCTAATGTTTCACTCTTCAGCCCGGGAATTCAGCAATTTGAGCATTACCTTTTCAGCTCTGCATTCACACGCATTTTCCGCTAGGAAATGCACTTTCTAGTTATTATTATTTTTATTCCCCCCCTTTTTTTATAAGTCAACTACTTCAGCATCCTTTGGCCTAGAAACACCATTCAAACTTTAAAATGTTCAGCTTTTTTCAGACTAGGTTGCTATTACATATCACTTTTCAAACTTTTATACTTTTTATAAAATTTAACTTTATTTAAAATATTTTTCCCATTGAAATGAATGGGAAACACTTCAAATCTCTTTCAATCTTCAGCTTTTTTTCAACCTTCATATCTTCAGCATGCTTTCAGCTAGAGCAATCATTCAAATTTTAAAC
>SRMA01024255.1:0-69041 GCA_007224835.1 Danionella cerebrum
AGAAAAGGTCAGTTTTCTGCATTTTAGCGAGGGATAGTTCCTTTACAAAGTTCATCTAGAGAAAGGATGGCATGCAGTGGTCTGCTTCCTGTTTCCTTAAAATACAACCTTAACCTCTTAAACCCGATAGTCCCCGGTACCGGGGACTTGCCCCCTTGTGCGTTACATTTTCACTCATAGCTCACTTATCCTGAAAATAACCCACACATATTAAATATTGTTGTGTTCAGTGGAAACTCCTCTAAAAACGTATCTAATTCAATTTCATATCAGTGAACCACAGCTCTAACGCCATGCATAAAAACAACATATCCAGAGTATAATTCATGACCAAGTTTTTGTCTATGTGCGATATGTATCCACAATATAAACGGAAACACCAAAACCATGGCATCAAATGAAAGCTAACAACCAGCTGAATCCAGCGATATGCAACTCATTTACATTGCATGAAGTATTTCAGAGCAGAGGGCGAAGGTTTCCCGAAAAAACGCCAGCAAAAACCAAGCAAGCATGTAAATCTTGTCTTACCTTTGCCGTTTTTTCAACAAAAGTTATTTCCATAGCGATAAAAGTCCGTTTGTTATGTCCGGTCGATAACTTTGTGAAAACTCCATTTTGGGTCTCTTCCCTTTCTTTTTCTAAGAATAACATTACCAAATATGGAAACATTCCCTGTGCATAAAAGCAGTCCTCTCCACGCTCCATGTCCTGTGATTCGTTGGGGATCCTGTCCGTCTCAAAATGGTGGATATCATTGGATTCTACAGATTCAAAGCTTTTCAACCATGTATAGAGCTCTCGGATTGGATAGTCGGTCGAGGGGTGGGCATACGCGGTTGGAAGCACTGTGAATGGGACGTTATGCAAAGTGCTGGAAGACAGCGTAAATTAGCTTCCACCCCCCTTTTACAGCATTTCTTTAGGAGTTTTTTTGCTGAAATCATGTCCCATAAGCAAGAAAAGAAGACTATGAAGCTTTGGACAAGATTTTTTCCATATTTCAATTATTGTGCCAAATTGTGCCAAACTGTGCCAACATGGATTACGCCTGAACTTTGTTCAATCAAACCTGTACAGAATATTAGTTTCTTGTAGTATGAACACCAAACTTGCTACAGATGTCCTTCACATGTAGTTGTTACAATTGATTGTGTTTATTTGCTTGTTCATTTTTTGGCCAATTCAACATCATTTACTCTTATCCAGTGTTCTTGACTGTCAAATTAACTCATCCACACCACTCCCCAAGAACCCATCTTCATTTTGATACCAAGATTTGCAGTTTAGACCTTGTAAAAGCTGAGAAATGCCTTAAAAAGAAAAAGTATAGGATTTTCGGAAAATAGGCCTCAGGGCTTAAGAGGTTAAACATTAATCGTAATTCAAATGTGTAAAAAAATAGTACAAGTTAGTAGAAAAAATAAGTTGTTTTGCTGCAGTCTGTCTGCTGCTCCCTAGCAGGAACCCTTTCGTCCGTCTGTCTGTCTTTTCCCTTCCAGGGCTCTAGACTAACTTTTTGCACTGGTGCGCCTAAATTTTTTTCTTAGGTGCACCAGCACAAAAGTTAGGTGCACCCAAATTTTCAACAGCATCACATTTAACACCGCATTTTCACAAGTTCACTTTTTTTAGTTATCTATTCATTTATTTTTTTTAAATCACTGTCCATATAGACAATATTGACTTGTAAATGATTTACTAACAACCTGGTCAAAATAAAGTTCTTTAGGTAACTAATACTTACTGAAAAGGTGTTTAAAGTGCTTTACTGAGCTGAAATTTAGATGAAAATATTTATTTTTTTCATTTTTAAGTATCAGAATATTATGGTTAATGCAGTAACGAGACGGTAGGCATATTATTGACATAGGCTCCATAACATGACATGGCTTCCCTTGGGCATGAGCATGCTCGACCTCAATGTGTTCAATAATAAATTCATCGGTCTTCCTTCACGACTGAACACAATGATGCATTCCTTTGTGGCGATATATATGCCTCCGTCGATCAGGAATTCCATGTACGCACTGTTCACAATTTGCACAGACGTCTTTTATTTTTCAATGTATCTGTGATGACTTCTATAAATTGGGTGCGTGCGACATCATTGCTGTACGTCGGGTTTTTCTTCATTTTTCTTCATTAGAACTATTTCGTACTTGAATTTAGTGAAGGGGAGTTCTTCTTTTGCAATATTGTAGGCAACGTTAAACTTAATTCTCATCTCGGCCTCGTCTGTGATCTGTTTGCAGCTGCCTGCCGCAGAAAGGCAGCGGGGAGAGGGGACACTTGAGCAGTGCATTTATGGCGACATGTTATGTGTTTTATAGAAAATTCTGAAGTTTATAGTTTCGATTCTAAATGTATTAGAGCCAGTCACAGGGGAGGTTGATGGCTCCGTGTCAGAGCATTGGTTATGATTTTCACGATCAGGCCCTAACTTATCTTTCTTAATGAAAAATCTGTCAATCGTTCTTTTCATCTTCTCTCGTAATCCACAGCTACATCCACTGTTTACCTGATGGACTCACCTCTCTCTGTCTGACTGCATCACATGCATTTTCAAACGTACGTTCACACACATACAGGAATATCTGGACCATGGCCAATCAGAGGGGGGGGGGGGCGGGATACGCTCTTCACTATCTCTGATTGGTTTAGACCACGATATGGTTGTTGTTGAACAACAGGGAGACTCGCGGAGTTTCTTTTTTTCCCCCTCGAACGACGGGTCGCACCGGTGTAACCTTTGATTTTTTTTTTTTAGTCGCACCGTTGAGAAATTAGGTCGCATATGCGACCAAATTGGTCGCACTCTAGAGCCCTGCCTTCATGCTTTAGAGCCTGGCGATGAGGGTTCCCCGTCATTGAATATTAAATGTAATTCCAAACCCCAGGAGCCCACTGCAGGGGGATCGACAGAATCTCTTCTACAGACATCATTTCCCGGTGCCTTAAATTTAATTTTATTTCTTTGAGCCAATTCTCACTGCTTTTCAGAAACGCAATGTTAACCCAGCGATCTCTTAGTTTCTCATTCTTTTATGTTTTCTTACACTTTAGGGATCTGGACAGGGCTTAGGCTGATCTCTCCAGATGTGACGTACGTAAAATACAATATTTTACAAGAGAATAAAATCTGCCCCAGATTTTCTTGATTGCGTTGTTCATTCGCTGTTCTTTTCTTCTCTTTTCTTCTCCATCCTAAGTTGAAATAGAAGAATTGAACATGATTTACTCTAAATAAAAACATATTCCAGTCACCTGGATTGAATGAGGGTTTCTCTCATCATAAACAGATTTGGATGTTTGTGTGCGCTCGCTCTTATTAGAGTGGCTTCAGCTAGTCGAGTCATTCTGAGTTGACATAATAAAGGTACCCTTGGAGAAAATGGCAGCGGTGAGATGTAGGAGAGCAGTAAATGAAATGTGCTTTTCACAGTAAGATGTGTTCGTATTATAACTAATCTCAGTTGGGCTTCTCCTTCCATGACGCATCTGCAGAAAAGCGCTTTATAAAAACATTTGACTCCTCCACCCATCGATTGCAACGATGCACTGCTTCAAACAATGTCCCCTAATGAACCTCCTCGCACTATTCACGCACGCACAACACACACACACTTTTGGACTTTTTTTTTAATCTAAGAACAGGGCATTTCACAGGTCAGTAGTATATCCTTACAAATTGCACATTGAACAGTTATTAATCACCAGATACAATAGATGAGTACACAATCCATTTTTCCCAATAGTTAAAATATTTATCCCTTCTCAGTCTCAATGAGAAAGTCTGTCTTTCCATAATCTGCACCCCTGTCACCACATCCTTCCATTCTGAGATTGATGGGGGTTCAGTCTGCACACTTTTGGACTTTTATTTTGATATTCTTTATTTCTTTAGGCCGAGGAAGAACTCGAAGTGAACAGTGAAGATTTTGTTACTATAGATGAACTGGACAACACTCAAGAGGGGGATTCGGCCTTGGGTAAATGCTGTTCTTGTTTAGTAGCTTGTGTTTGTTGTGAATGGAAGCCCAGATCTGATCAGAGAAAGAGAAAGTGGGCTGTTGGTGCCGGGGGTCTGAACCTTACAGTAATCTAGATCTTCGGGGATTAAAGAATATATTGCTGTCGGTGTAAGGAGAGGGGTTGGGTGCGTCGCTGATGACGTTTGCGGACGATTCTGCAGCGAGAGAAAGTCTGTTTGACTCCCTTGAATGAAACTTCCGAAGGGTATGAAGCATCCAGAGACACGCCTGGAACAGCTCCTCGTCTGGCTACTGCTGATGTGGAGGAGCATTGGTTCCTGAGCTCCTCGTCTTTCCGCCATCACCTGGAGCTCCTAATCTTAGCTCCAATGTAGATTTGACTAGTAGCTCAGCTCCTTCCCCACGAGGCATTGCTGTAGAAGCTGCTCGCGTTCTCCGTCTGTCAATCTCTCGACCCCTTACTGGTGGACTGTAGCTGCTCAACAAAGAACAATATGTATTTTCCAGCAGAACATCCTGGAGCAGATGAGCGTGGATTAGTGGCGGAGCGTTTCTGGAGTGATGTCAAAGCGTAAACACCAATACGAAGCAAATCACTGATGGATGCAATGCAGAAATATAGGCGTCTGTACGTTCTTTCAGCGGACGATAAAGATCGGTCTAGTCCACAGAGCTACACGTCATGTTACTAATGAAATTATGGACCAGGCTCATAATTACTTTTGGCCCCAGAACCAAGTATTATAAAAACTTCAAGGATTGAAATGGATGCAGTGCTGGGTTTTGTTTACAACTTCCATTAATGCGTTAAGCTCAAAAGTTCCTCTTGAAATGTGCTTTTGATCTGTCACATCTACCCCTTTCCTTTCAGATTCGTCTGTGCAGCAGGTAAGAACCACCGCTTGCTTTCAGAACCTTGCAGCAGACGCCTGGGTGAAGCTCTATGTCGTGGTTGGCTGGTTTGTGTGTGTTTGCTGATCTCGCAGGACGGTAAAGTTGTACTGGTCTGGCCCATCCACCGAGAGCAGAGGCTGGACTGCATGCTGGACCTCAACAAAATGGCTGCACGCTTCGGTGTTGTGAGAAAAACCTTGTCTTTGTTCAGACGCCAGGTCAGTGGTGAGGGACGTTCTTTAAAATCAAGTTTTAGCCAAAAGTGTCTTTTAACTGTATCTAGAACAGTGATAATAGCGCATGGGTCTGTGGAAACACGTGTGGGGATGTTCTATTTATTGCCTTTCTTGTCCAGGGACAATAAGAACATAGACAATGAATTTATTTTCACTCCTGTGATTAAAGTTGTCTGTGGTTTCTTAGTATTCCATGGAATAAACTGCCCCTGATATCTATAATAAAAGCTTCCGTTTTTCACGTGTTCTTAACTGCTTTCTGCTCGACTGTGATGTTTGGCTAATCTCAGACTAGTCCTTGCTTGAAATCCTGTGTGTGTGTGCGTGTTTTCTAGGCAATGATTGAATTAAAAACCGCTGAAAACGCCAGAGCAATGGTGAAATATTACCGAAGTCACAGAGCCAGGGTTTGTGGAAGACCGGTGTCTGTGTCTCTCTCCCATACGATGAAAACAATAGAGGTACGGTGCTTGGGAAACAGTGAAAACCAATTCAGTCTGCAGACTGTTCATTTTTGTCTGGAAATGGGGGTGAGGGTGGGTTTCTGATTAAAGTGGAAGTGGTTTTTGCTGTGTGGGCGTGTATTAATCTCTACCTAGTGCCACTTTCTAAAGTGTTCCCACGTCGATTAGTGATCATGACTTTTTTTTTTTGTAGATTGCCAGTGGGAGAACGGTCTTTATCAGTGGTTTGCCCTGTCAAAAATTCCAACGGAGGAACTACCCTCCATCAGCGGTCCTCAATCTGGCGAAGGAATTTGGAAAAGTGAACGCTTACTGCCTCAACAGGAACCAGGGGACCGTGAGTATCGTGTAATAAACCGTTTCAATTTTTATCTTGAAGAATGAAGTCTTCCAGACTAGAATTCTTATTCTATGAACGATGGAATGCGTGGAATACAACATAAAAGGAAAGATCAGAGGAAATCCAAATAAAAGTCACGTAGATCTGCGCCTGGGCACGGAATCGTTCAAATAACAGACCGCTCCAACTTCTGAGGAAACTTCTCACGACAATTCCAAACGAGGCTCTTCGTGTGTGTGTGTGTGGCCCTTTCTCCTGTGTTATCCTCGTACTGGGGTGAGGATAGATGCTCCCCCTAGGGATCTCCTTTTCCACCTGGATCAACTCTTGGAGGGAGACCTGATGCCCGTCATCTTGCAGGATGTGGTGATGCACTCCAGCAACACGAATCCTTGCATACTCCACAGCTGGCCCGAGGAGATGATCGCCATACCATCACTGACCCACCCCCAAACACTGTCCTGTTCCTCCATTAGAGCAGATGATGGACTTGTTGTTGGGCTACTGTCAGAGGTGGGACCAAGTCTAAAGTCGTTTGCAAAAAGACTATTGGATAGCTTTCCTGAGGCTCAGCCAGTAGAGCACAAAGCTTGTGGGTTCACAAGATCCGAGGAAATGTGTTCATTCCTTTAAATGTAAGTGGCTTTGGATAAAAACTGCTAATGTTTGTTACCTCAAAAATGGCAAAAACCTAAGCATTTAATCTTATATATATATATATATATTCAAATGGCTAAAATCATTATGTAAAATCTGCAGGAATCTTCAAGATCGACTCACTCTTTGTCGATCCCAACCCTTAAACTCCATCCAATCAAAGCATCATAGCTGAAATTTTCTCCAGAGCCATGCTCCAGTTTCCTCGTCGAGGCCACATTCATGATTCGCAAGAATTTTTGCTTTTATAATTTTGTGCTCAAGCCCTTGGCCGTGTTTTATTATTGCATTTTCCCCATTACTGTTCGTAGCCCGGTATAAGCAAACCTTCAGCTGATCATATTAAACAAATAATGCAACCCTAGCTGTGATGCAGAAGTACGTTTGTGCCATTCTCATCTCTTTCTGTTGCCTCCTAGTGCTACTTGCAGATGGATAGCATGGATTCCGCTAAACAAATGGTGATATCGTTAAAATGGCCGCCTGTCAGGTTTTGGGGTTCAGTACTGAAGATCGCCAAGTGCAAGAAAGGAGACTCTCTGATCCTTTGGTAGGTGGTAACTCGACACGTACCGGTGTCAGGGCAGTAAGCAGTAATAATGATACATTTACAAATACACTGAATTAATAATGTAGTTCTACTGAGAGTTCACCCAATCACAGTCAAGTGAAATTAATTACATTAATTAAATAATGATAAATAAATGTAACTAATAGAAAAATATTGCCAAAATTAAATATATTGCAGAAATATGGATATATTGCACATCGGAGGTAGTGCAGGTGGTGGATATTTGATCTTAAAATGATTAAATAAAGAAAGCCGTTTTTAAATAATATATATATTTTATAGCCTATGCTCACCCTACCTGTATCAGCAGCATCGGTTCCACAAATGAGGTTAATTAAGAAACAACTCGAAGTCTCTGCTCAGAGGAGAGACTCTCCGGCCTTCTCCTTCTAGCCATTGAGAGGGACATCCCAGTGAGGTCAGGAACATCTTCAAACACCGAAGAGTGTTCCTATCATTAGTGTATCATTAGATGAACTCAGTCGGTCTGTGCACGGCGCTGCTGAGGGTCCCGTATCTCTTTTTTTCAAAGCTACGGTGGATTGCAGACGCGGGGTTACACAAGCTTGGCCGTAATCTTCTCGTTTAGTGTATTTTCTCTTTATATAAACTCCCTTTATTTTCTACAGGCAAGACCCTCTCACTGATGGGTACCTAAATCCTGGAACGCAGCGCACAGCAAGAAGAAGATCAGCTGAAAGTGACCAGGAGCCCACGGCTAGACCCACGGAGGTGAACCATACAAACGTTCTGCGATTTCACTGTATGTCTTCTCGCTCGGAGTGGTCAATTTCCATCGTTACTACGAGTGTTTCACGTCTGCCAGAAACCAGCAGAGCTCCCAGATTCACAAAATTATAGCTCGATATCTGTCTCTGCATAGCAAACACAAGTTTTTGTCATCTTTTATTTCCCACTTGCTCATAGGTTTCTAACATGTTCTCACTGCTTCTGTTTTGAGAGATGTAATTGCGGCCGTTTTAATGTAGTTAATGTTTCCCTTGCGACACACACACAGAGAGAGGTCGGGGAACACTCCGTAAAAACACTCGTCGTGTATTTCCTCGTCTCTCTCCCTCCGTGGAAGGAAGCATTCTGATGCAGAACGATTAGCGCGGCTGGCTCCTGCCAGAGCCTCGGCACCTCGCTGCTTCTCGTTTAGACAATCACAAACTCACCACCGTTTTGGTTTGGATTATTGGCTGTTTACATGCTGTTTACTTGATCATTATCTGGTTACAAATGTTCTCGACTGCTGTAACAAGAGCCATCTGGGAACTGCTGCTCTTCATTTCTGTTCGTGCAGACGCTTGGGGTTTGGTCAGCGGCGGGCGTGTCCGGAGTCTTAAAGCGTAGTATTAAAAATGATCAAATGGTGTTCATCTCACTCCTTTGAACCATTATTAAATCTAAAAGTATTAAAGATTTGCAGAAAATAAGTGAAACTTTGTTTGCATTTCAGCAATGTTTCGGGTGACGTTGAGAATCTTTTCTACGTGCTTTTAATAAATGGTTTGGTGTGAGTGGAGGTACACAGGGAGTGTCGTAGTTTTACCGTGAAGTGTACTTTGCATCTTTAGAAACCTGTATTTTTTTGCTGTTGAATTGATTTGACGGTGGGTTGGGATCCGCTAAATGTTCTTCTCCTTGTTCTCTGTGCTTTACTCTGCTGAGTGACGCTGACTGCATTTCAGAAGCAGCTCAGTCCTGCGGCGTATTGGGAAGGTGCTGCTGGTGATGCGGTCTGCCAAGGGAAAAGTTCAGAAGAGGAAAACCAGGAGCCGAAGCTGCCTCTGGAACCATACGACCCCGAGCAGGCTGTGGGTATGTACACCTGCTTCTATCAAATGTGAAACACGAGATACTCAAATGAGGAACCGGAAAAGTGCAGTTCACAAGGGTGCTCCGAACCGAGGAGGACGTACGGAATGGTTCTGTGTAAAACCGAGCAAATGCAAGTTTGCTTTGAGAACAGGATCTGGTCAGTGAGGAGAGTTTGCTGGATTCCCTTACATACGGCTCGGTGTTTAGTTCTCTGCGTTTACGACTGTAGCACTTCTGACTCGTTCAAATGTTTAGGTCTCACTTGAACACAAGGTGGCGCTCAGCAGCTGGGTATAGCTAAAGGTGTGGTTTGGATTTCATGAGATGCCCCTTGTGTTTACTTCTAGGTTTGGAGCGCATCATCGCTGTGAGCGGTTTCTTCTGTAAGCTGTGCAACATCTTCTTCTCCGACGAGAACAGAGCAAAGTCTGACCACTGCCGCAGCCTTGAGCACTACAACAAACTCAAGGTGTGTTTACTGCGCTTTCTCGTCAACGGTGAAGCTAAAGCATTCGTGACGGTCGAGGAAACGGAACGAACGTCGCCTGCCACAGAGGAAATCTGAAAGAAACCATATCAATGAATAGCCAGAACATACCGTTCTCCGTGATGAGAACAACCTATAAATCGATATCTATAACTTGCGCATTCTGTAGAATGTTAATTTTTTCTAAATTAAAGGTCACAAGGACGCCGATAATGAAGCTATTCATACACCAGTCGTAGCGGAGCAGCCGTAAATGACCCGAGCGCTTTCCTGGCTGCTCTAACCTGTTCCAGTGTTTGTGGTTGCATCATCTTTGAGCTCTTTAGTTTCATCGGTTGTTCAGACGATCTTCTGTTTCATCGTCCGCTATGACTCCCCTTGCACTGCATCAAGGGAAGGTGATGGATGAACTCCATCATGGTTTTCTTGGATATTTATTTAATACTTTGTTCTGTCTAAAGTGCTTTTATTCAGTTTGCATACACCAACATCTGGACGCAGTCTCTGTTCAGATCGCTTCAAAAGATTTAAATTCACTCCTCAACTTCCACACGTGCGCCACTCACTGCTGTTATTCGATTTGCAGCTGGAACACAGAGAGGTGGAGCAGACGGATGAACAACCGGAGGGATGAGTGAAGAGAAAGGGAAGAGGGAGCAGACGAGGACGCCTTGTTTTGGTTGTTTTTAATTTGTGATCAGTCTTGTTTCATTTCTTTCTGAGCGAGTCATCAGTGATGTCATCGCAAACCTGTGTTCCCTCAAAGACCGTTGCTCTGAACTCATGCGCTTGTGTGGAGACCAACAGGATTTCAGACGAAGCTCATGAGCTCCTTCCTTCCTTGGCGTTCTGACCGTTTAGCCATTACCGTCTCGCTGAGGCATGCCGCGTCGTTCCCTGCTCTTACCCTTTGAGCCCAGGTTCAGCCCCTTTATCTCGAGATCATCCTTCTCCCTGAACTGGGCCTAGGTTTCAAGACCAATCCATCCAAAATGGACGACTGTGTAAAAGGTATGTTCTGAATCCAACCCATAGAAAGTAAAGATGTCTCTTCACCAGCTTCTCGTCGCTGGGAACTAGGCAGAAGTTCAGAGCACCACCTGTCATTCAGATCTTCAGCTGTGGTAGTAAGGCGCCCTCTTTCTTCGTGCTTACTGGTGTTTACTCTGCTCGCCGGTGGTGTTCTCTCCTAATATAATCCATTTTTGTTAATAAATAATGTTTTTATTAAACTCGATCAAGATCTCCTGACTATTTTCTGCTATTTTCCACCACATAGACGTGGTATTTTGGTCTGTTTTATTGAACGTCTGGATCTGGACCTAAAAACAAACCAAATTTACCGCTGAGTTTATTTATTATACGTAGGTCACAAGGTTTTCATTTAGAGTTTTTCAATGACTTGTGATTTAGCAAAAAAAAAAATGTAATCCTTGTATGTTATATGTATTTTTAAAATCTTCTAATTAAAATATTTGTTTAACTGAGCGGTCATCCATCGTTGTGATTTCTGTCAAATATGGAATGGTAAACGTAACAGAAAGGATCTTTAGTAGAAATGTTATCATATATTAAAGGCAATACAAAAACGATGATCTTCCTGCAGTTCGAGTCCCTGCAGCACCTTTCTATGAGTTTACCCTCTTTATACGAACTTCTATTTTGGAGTAATTTTTGCCTTTATTGACAGTTGGGTTTGTATCTCGTGGGTTTCCTGCAGAAGCATCTTGTAGTTGATGAGCAATTCAGTATTTTGAAACAAATAAATTCATTAATTTTCCTGCCGTTAATTCCCATTTTTGGGGTTACGGGGGTCTGCCGGTGCCCATCTCCAGTGCACATTGGGCGAGAGTCTGGGCTACACCCTGGACATGGCGCCAGTCCATCGCAGTGCAACACACACTCACACCTAACGGGAATTTAGATTATTCAGTTAACCTAACCGTATGTTTTTGGGATTTTGGGGAAACCCACGCAAGCACGAGGAGAACATGCAAACTCCTTTCAGGAAGGTCACCGGCGAGCCTCAAACCAACAAACTTCTAACTGGAAGGCCACAATGCTAAGGCCTAGCAGCATTAAGGATGCAACAACGAATCCAGCCAATAATTGCTTACGAATTAACATAAATTCATTAAGCCCCACCCACTTAACATAATTACGGAACATCATGGCGGTTGCTTTGTCATTCTAAGTGGAAAATAGATTGACATGTTGTCACTCACTTCTACATAGCAACCAATTTGTTTACCATAGCAACCAAAATCGCATAGCTTTATCTCAGCTTAGGAAAATGCGAGGGACATGGGGGTTTGTTAGTTTCACCCATAGTGACACCACATACATTACATTGTCATTGACCCCTCCATATCAACCAAATGTGCAGATCTCTATCTCAGCATAGGAAAATCAGAGCTACAGGTACAGTTTTATTTTATATTTTATTTCATATCGACATGGGAAACGATACTTTGTCACTGACCCCTCTATAGCAAGTAGAGATATGCCTTATTGCATGCTATGGTCTATCTCCACTTCGAAAAATGCTAGAGACTTGAGGCTTGGTCTATTCTACCCGTAGTAACGTCAGACACATACTATTGTCAATTAACTCTCCATAGCAACCAAACTGTTTTCCCCTAGCAACTATATATGTTAGCACTTCTATATCTTGGCTCAGGAAAAATGTAGTGACACGGGGGTTGGTTTATGACATTTAATCAAAGCCTCTCCTGCTGGTTTATGCTTTTACAATCTGTTAAAAACCTGTTTAAAATCCTGTGACGCTTTAGCAATATTTTAGCAGAAATGTCATTGTAAATATTATATTTATACTGTATATGATAGTACAAGCCATGTTAGTGTTCTGTGTCAGAGAATCTTCTGCATGAAGTGCGTCTTTTGTTTTCCGTATTTCCTCGCACTTGTAAACAGTGAAGGATGATTTTTAGACGATCGTCAAGAGTGGGAGATTTGTGGAACACGAACTACTGCAGCAGCAGGCAGGGGGCGTGTCACCGTCTCAATCACAGTCATGTAAGAAAAGTTTTCATACACAGAGTTTATTCCCAGCTTTATAACAATGTTTTTCAATATATAGTGTCATTTTATCTAATTGCCATTATATAATATTGCTTTATTACTGCTCATGCTCTTGAGTTTGTTTGCTTCATTCATAATTTTAATCTTCTCTTTTGCTCATTTTTATATAGAAACACAAAGGTTACTTTTGGATAAATCTAATCTACTCTAGATTAGATTTAAGAACTACTCTAGAACTAATCTAGAACTACTCTACAATATTCCACAGCCTAAGAAAAAACAACGCCTGGACCTTTTTGAGTTGATGCACAATAGGTTCAGGTTCATTTCTGTAATCTCAAAAATCTTGTTTCTGTAAAACTTTAAATTAAAATCCATTTGTTTTTACTTTTATTGTCATAACACACTGTCCTGAGCTTGTATGAGAGAAAAATAGCAAGTATTTGCCAGATTTTGAAAGTTTTATTTCATCTGAAAAGAACAAGGGCTAAAAAATTATGCAAACACTATTTTCTGACACAAAGATTAAAAACGAGACAATACCAGGTGACCTGTTAGAATTACAATATCATTACAGGAGTTAAAGGGTTAAGGAACGTACCTGAGATTATCTAGGAATTGCTTACGCTCAGGTTTGGCCATTTAGAACAGTTTATTTTTAATTTGTGAACGCATTAGGCTAGTTGGTGCATTTTTTGGCACAATGCATGTGCCGTTTTGCAATTCCTCACACTTGCAGCACATATAAAATAGAGAAGATGCTTCTTGGCACTCTGCTTATATACAGGGTATCGAATCTAAGTACCTTCAAACCATGAGATGACCACCTTGTGTTAGCAAACATTCTTTACAATAAAGAAACAATCTCCAAAACTTGTTGACGTTTCTGTTGAACCTACCAAGCAGCTTACCTGTAAGGTTTTAATGGTGTGGCAGATGGTCACACGTCTTTCGCAATCTGTGACCATGTGACTGATGTTATTCAACCATTTCTTGTGGATCAACAGTTACCAGCTCAATCAAAGCCTAGAAAACAGAAGGGCTTTTTCAAAAACAAAACCAAAAATATATTTAAATAAGCTTAAACTGAATGGTATTTCAGGACATGTATCATTGGTAGAAGTTAAGTTAAACTCAAAATCAAACACTTGCTTTTTGATAATAAATATTACAAGGTTCCTGTTAGAGCAACAGTTTGAAACGGTCGTAGCCTGATAAACAGACTTATGAAAGAAATGTTTTTCCTGCTCCGTCACATTTATTTTAAATCTGTCTGCAACATTCCTGTCTATAGAGAGGCTAGAAATTTAAATCTTTACTTTGTGTATTTTTACGGTCACAATCACATGCTGAGACTGAATGGTTTGTTGGTTATGCTGTGCATCACTGACCTTGTTTGTTGCTTCACTGCATGGTACCAAGAGAGAGATGTGTACGGCGGTACAATTTCTGAGTGGTTTTGAGACAAATATGCATGAAGGCATATGCACTGGCTGGGATCTGGGTTGGGTCAAATTTTGAAAGGACCTTTTTCGAATGATTGATAAAGGAAGCCGCACACGTTTGGATTTGGAGGCAAGGTTTTTCTACAGATGTAGATCCAACTATAAATACGGATGCGATTGGAGTCTACTTGTAGCTATATAGTCTCACGACAGTGGCCCTTTGAGGGGTGTGGGCACAGAGGGCGAAGAAAGCAAATCGATAAATGTCTGGTTTTTGAGCTTTTGAAAGTTTGCAGTCCATGATAATTTCATCGTAAACTAACAGTCAGTGAACGGCTCATGAAGGGAAATGTGTTTAGTTAAGCACACCTTTTCTCAACTAAAGCAATATTTGACCCAGAATTAGAAATGTGAAACCAAATCCAACAGTCCACAAAAATAATTGAATCAAAACCACATCACTGATCACCCATGATATGGCTTTAAGATCGAGAATACAATCCTCTTTCTTTTTATCTTATCTATAGGCCAGACCAGCACGACTCTACTCTCCTGTGAGCACAACAAATCCCAGTGGATTCTTGGGATGTGATCTCACTCTGTCAATATCTTTCAAGTGTTCCTTGTTTTTATGATCAAAAGTATCAAATTCCTTTTTATCACAAAAATAGTTTGCTGGATGTGTGAGCTATTCCTCTCATCTCCATTACTATTTCTGGTAAAGCAGCTTTTTTATACTTAAAAAATTATTTCTGTTTTTATCTAGAACAGAAAATACAATGTCTCTAGCTTAAAGAAGGCAGCTGCACCGGATGCCATTAGCTCCAGGCTCCTTAAGTCCTGTGCAGAACAGCTGTGTGGAGTTATGGAGCACGTCTTCAATATGAGCCTCAAGCTGGGGGTGGTACCACAGCTCTGGAAGATCTCCTGTGTGGTACCAGTGCCTAAAACACAGCACCACAAAGACTTCAGCAGCTACAGACCAGTGGCTCTGACATCCCACCTCATGAAGACACTGGAGAGACTGGATCTCCATGGATCTGCTGCAGATTGCCTACAGGCCTAATGTTGGAGTGGAGGATGACTGGAGCAGACTGCACCACCCGCTGGTTAGGACGTATAACAGCAGATGGCGATCTTCTATTGCTTTTCCTGCAGTTCCTGGATATGAGCCGTCGAATGTGAACCACTGAATTTTTGGAGAAGAAATTGTAAAGTGAAATAAAATGAACCGAAAATTGTCTGACGAATGTTATTCTTGGAATTATTAAACAAACTGAATATTTTGGAAATGGACTTTGTGAGGTGAATATTAATTATGGAATTGTTAACATTATTTAAGAAGTGAATATTTCAATCGGAAATATTTCACCTACTTTTTCACACAACCATGTTAAAATGCAGCGCACAAAAATGCAACTGCTGCAAATACAATGCATTAAAATGTTAGCACTGTTAATTGCAATGCATTTTTTATCACTGTTTAATTCAACAAGCTTTTTATTTCAAATGCTTTTGGCATTATTTTTGTTCCGTTAGTAGCCATAGCGAAACCGGAACTTACTGAACTCCGTTGCAGAGCGCAGATGTCTACCTGCAAAGAACACTGTTGCTTTCTTCATATGAATGGAATGTTTAAAAGTCACTGGTTTTAAGTAAAATTTCACATTTTAGATGATTAAAGTTGAACCATTTTGATTCACATTTATTGAGGGTAAGCGATTACTTTGAGACTGTTCCCTTAAGACAGTTTTCCACAAAATAAAACAAGTTTCAGTATGCAGCAGCAAGTTCAGTTACACATCAATGAGCGGGAGCATTATTAACACACCACACCTCAACACTTTATTTAGACACAGCATTGGTCACATGTGGCTTTGGGTGAAAATATTTATTTCCTCTAAGCATGAGACAATCCAGTAAGCATCACTTGTTAGTTAGAAGGAACGAATGCTTTGAAGGAAGTTTTCAATAAAAGCATCAGCCACACTATTTACACGATAACTTTCCACTTCACTTTGTTGTGAAATGTTTAAATCCAACTTGTGGGATGTAAAGAGTTTTGATCCACAACATGCTAAACAACAATTAACCAAATAAAACCAGCCTTATTTTATTGCAAAAGTTAATTAGAAATTGCCTTTTTCATTCACTGGCATGGTGACATCCGCGTCCTCAGGGCATATGCTCGCGTCGAACCTTCATTTTAGATTCATACTAAAGTTTGGCATTTGTTTCACAATTCTTATTTTTGGACATTGACCGTTAGTTTGAAGGTCAACCTGAACCAGGCTTTTGTCTGTACAATAGTTTTGATACTAATTTATCTTTTGAAAGTTTACATATTTGCCACTGGAACATTGTGGATTGAACAGTTTGTCCACATTTATTCATATAGAAAATAATTTTGCCAGCAATGTTTAGGTACAGGTATTGTCACATTGAGTGTAGTCTAAAACTAAAAGACTGCGTGCGTGAAATTACAGAACTATTATTCATGTCATGTCGTAGAAGAGCTGATTTTAGTGTAGTGAATAAACAATAATATATAAATAACTTCTCCATAAACGTAGATCATGTTATATAGGGGGTGACTTGTTCTTCTGTGAATTCTACACTGCAGTTGCAATGACCAGAGCTCTGCAGTTTCAAGGCGACCTACTGCAACAGATTTTTGAGATTGAGGCCAACAAATCTGTGTAATTTCAATTGTTCAGATCTTTTGCTTCATATCTATCCACCACACCCCCACGCACCAAAAAAGTTACAATTTAAGTTGACCCCTGAAATGCAGCAAATAGCCTTAAAATCTTTTTTTACAGGAAATGCATGTACAATCCTCATGTGACTGGAGCTCTAGAGTTCAGCTCCAATAAAGACCTCACTCAGTTCCAGTGTGTGCACTATATATTCAAAGAAATGATTCACCCAAAAATGAAAGTTGTGCAATTATTTACTCCCCTTTAAACCAGTAGTAATACATTTATTACACAGAGCATTACAACGATGTAAAATAGCTTTTTACTTCCACATTTCTGTGTAAATGCCAGTGCTTTAAGTCCACAGCAAGAAGTGGTGGTACTCTCCGTCATGGAGGCTTCATTAAAAGAGCTCTCATCATAATGCAATTTAAGAGAAGGAGCTCATATAATGAACATAAAATTGTTTCAAATGAGAGTGTGCAGTTACTCTATTGACTTCAGTTGATTTAATAATTAGAAAAGTGTATCAGAAAATGTTTCATGTGTAATTAAAAGAAATTTTCCAATCAAAACAATGTGTTGACCCCTGCAAAATAATTCAAGCATTAAGCTTGAGTGTTCTGATCGGTCATGATGGGAGATTAACAGGATTTACGAGCATACCGGCATGCTCAAAGAATGGTTTCCAGTGCTTAAAGCACCGGTAAACGCCTCTTGTTTTCAAACAATATTCATAAAACTGTCAATGATTCAAGAAAATGATGAGCAAACTTTCATTTTTGAGTGATCGTCACTTTAAAGGTCGCTCTCCTCTCCATTGTGTCGTGGTGAGTCATAGCGCATGATTTGCCGGGGCGTGCCATACCCGGTCATACCAGATCGAGAAGCACCGCGATTGCTTCCCATCTGTAAACCGATGATACTGCGGCCCTGACGCAGCTGCTCCTCTGAAAACTCACGCTTATGGCCTTTGGTTTTCCTGCAAGGCACAAACAAAATGATCATTTATAGAAGTCAGATTGGCATTTTTATAGCATTATACATTTGAGAACTTTTCCATCGTTTTCAAGGCCAGATGATGTCACCAGGTGAAGAAAAAGCAGCTGCAACCATTTCTCAGGTTCTGTGAGCAGCAGTGACACTGACGCAAGAAGGATTTCAATTTGAAGTGCTTTGGGAGATCTTGTAAAAGAAGCATTCTTCAGTCGTTGAGTACTAGTTTTCTTATGCTGTGTAAGTTTAAGAATTAACTTTTTTAAATTATTACACTTCAGTCTGAATCTTCCTGCCAGGTTTTTAATGTTATTGCAATACAGTGTTGTTTTCGTCGATGACTACCATTATCTCGTGATGCTGACGAGCTAAATATATCTCTCTTATGATGAGACACACACACAAGTTTTCCTTAACGAAGACGATAGTGAAGAAAAATGTTAATGAGTGGACAGTTACACGTTCCAGACCTTTATGATTTGTGGCAGTAATACATCATTCAAAAATAAAGCATCAGGCGCTTGTTTTCCTTGTCTGGTCGCGCTCACCACCGGATGCGCTGCACACATTGAGCAGACCACGAGGCGCCTGCGGTCCCAACTCTCAGTGAGAAATAGAATTTTAGTTTTTTTGGGGGATCATGAAGGAAACATCCACAAAAGAGCTCGGTGATTGGAAACGACTAAATGATATCAGCTGCTAATACCGGAGGAACTGTGGGAATAACACACGCAGCTCATAGACCAGAGCCTGCAACGGACGCTTGCTAATAAAGTTACAGACTATTTTGCCCTTGAGTTATGTGCAAAGCTTTAAACTGGCTATGAATTCGTAAACAATCAGGTGCCTCTCAAGTTTGGTGCTGTTTTTGTTTCCACAGAGTTTGTGGCCACAGTGTGTTTCAAGGAATTTATTCTCGATTTTATTTTTCAAAACTTTAATTACCATATTTTCTTCATGCTTTTAAACAATGTAAGTACCTGTTCTTCCTCCATTGAATTTATTTTCGGCGAACATATGTTTATTGCGCTTTGGGTAAAAAATAAAGCCATGATTGCCAAATTCACAATGTTTTTGTTTTAGTTTTGTTTTTTAAGTAAGGAGATAAATTCAACACTTTATTTTGCTTAAGTTAATCCTCAGTAGATCATTTGTAAATGTATCATCATTTTTTTATGAATAGCCTATCGACAGTCACAATGTGAAATGGAGCATTAATTCATGTTTAAATGCACAATTTTTCATATTTAAAGAGTAAAATTTATTTATTAAAAGACAATTTTCATCAACTAGATATTGAGCTACATTAACCGAAACTAGACTAAAACCTTTATTTTGTGACTAAAACTAGACTAAACGACTAAAATCCAGTCTTGCAGCTCTGCACAGGATGTAGGAGAAAAATAGAAGTTGGATATATATCCTTTCTGTCACCAAGCAACAGTTTGCAGTCTGTGCTTCTTTATTTGAACAAATATTTTTCAGCATTTTGAAAATATAGACTTAATTTGGACCAACTAAGATAACTTTGCTGCTTCTTATTTTCAACATGGCTTTTCAGTCATCAACTAAGAGTTAAGAGGCTCATCTGACCTGTGAAACCAGTCTGGGCCTCCTCGATAATAGCCATCATCTTTGGTGATGGCTTCACTGCCCAAAGCCAGAAGAGTCCTCTGCACTGCAGCCATGTCCTTTCCTTTAAAACACATTTCTTAAAATGGCATTTCCTTTAAAAAAACAACACACAAACAAAGCCATGCTTCCAGCAAACACTAGAGCTTACATAAAAAATAAAAGGACTAGCCAGAGCTCTTCTGACCAGTGAAGAGTTAATTAAGTTATGTTCCTCACAAAAAATATTTAAGTATTCTTTCTTTATTATTAGGCTGAGTAAATGCACCATACTGCTCTCTGTGTGTTCGTCGTTTCCCTGGGTGAAAGATGCACATGCTACACACAATTCCACAATACCAGTGGCAAAGGGAAATCTCCGCCTAAACGCTACAGAAAAACAGGTCACCAGGAAGTTGTTTCAGCTGCTAGTTCTGCTGCTAAGAAGGAGCAGTTCCAGATACAGTGGTACCCTGAGATACGAATGCTTCGAGTTACGAAATGTTCAAATATGAAAGGTCTCGCGGGAAATGTTTTTCTTCGAGATGCAAAGAAAAATTCGAGATGCGAACAATAACTAACATTTCTGCTCTTTTTTCCACTTGTTTGTCTCACATCGCGCTGCGCTTCTGGGTCCTTGCACTCTTTTCTCTCTTTGAAGAAAGTGTGCCTTAAGGGGCTGATATGCCTTAAAACACTATAAATCAGTGTTACAGCCGGCTCACAAACTGTAACTAAAGAATATTTTTTGGCATAAATAAAATAAAGAAGATAGGCCTAATTAAAGGAGAGACAGAGGATAAGCCTGTCGAAGGCCAGCCGATGAAAGCGTATTGCCTGGCTCATTGTTCCACGCTGCTGCCTGGGACTTCAGGTATACTGCGGATCAAATCCTGGGCAGACCTCGACGCACCGCTTGGAGAGTGACTCTTCCGATCAGATCCGCTGGCACCTTATTATGTTGTCCCCAAATGACTGTCAGGTGCATCAGCCACTCCCCTCCAGGGGGCACCTATACGATGATCAACGTAACACCCAGGACGCGACGTCACCATACGGCCACTAACACGGGACGTCACATCAGTTTTAAATCAAGTGAAACATTATGTATAGATTACCAATAATGTACTATAACAAATGTTAGAGTCAAGGTGTCGTAAAAGAAATAACGTTTATAACGTGGAAAGTGCTGTTCTGTAGAGCAAGTTAGCATCTCTCCATCTGTCTGCGCTCATGCTTGAAACCGTGTTGCTGTTAATAATTTGTGAAATATCTCGAGAACGTTAACTTTCATACGTGGTGCCGTAATGTTTTCTGATTCGTTCCACCTCCTCGGACACATCACTTCACTCAAGGTAAGGTTTCACATTTGTGCAAATATCACGTGTTTTACTTGTGTTTTATTCTGTTTTATTATCATTTATTACATTAACAATGTGTAGATTTAAGGATTGAAGAAACGTTACTTGATTTTTCTCTGGTTTTCCATTTTTTTTCATCTACTTATACTGTTGTTTCTGAGAGCTGTTGCACGGATTAGGCGTTTTACATGAAAAACTTCGAAAAGTTTGAGATACGAAATGATCGAGATATGAACGTCACCCTGGAATGGATTATATTTGTAAATCTGGGTACCACTGTATATCTGTATTCTGAATACATTATTCATGTATTTTTAGTAAATGTTTGGACATCAAGCCCTCTTATGTCTTATTTAATATTCCCTTCACCAGATCCTGAGAGCAGATGCATATTTCTAGTAACCAACTTCACTGCAAAGCACCGCGTTATCTCTGGGGACAGCTGGTTTGGTTAGCTACCCGCAAACTTCCAGTACAACATCCATCTCAGAAATTGGATAACAAATTTATAGGGCCGTTTTCTACTTCCAAAATAATTGATCCTATTGCCGTTCGTCTATGTCTCCCCGTTTATCTGTCCAACATCTGCCACCAGGATTTTCAAATATCAGCAAGAGAAAATATGTTTTGTTCTGTATATATAAGGCACATGCTAAAGTTTGAGTTCAGTTTTTGGCTATACATATAGGTATCTGTAATCGACTTATATAAGTCCCAAGCTCAAGGTCTTGTATCCAGTCCTGCCCTATTCTCTTTCTTCACCTAGCTGCAAAAAAAGTGTTCTAGAGTGTTGTGAACCTAAAATCCAGCTTCTGAATCCTTTGGTTGACGCAGGCTTCAGAGGCTATGACTTCGGAGGATCCTCTGAAGGCTACATAAACCGTTGGTCAACGGGATGGTCCAGCCTCGTTCTGACCACAGTGTTTTATAAACTCTGTCTGCCCCTTCATCTTTACATCACATTACATGCTAGCAATTTTAAAGTCATGTTTTTAGAATAAAACTATGATATTTAAAATGCTATCACTACCAGCATTTAAAGAATCTAAATAATCAAAATTTAAAGAAGTGCTGTACCTAATAAAAATGTTCCCACACTTGTTGAGCTTTTTTTCTGTTGATTCTCTTGAAAAAAAAGCTTCCAAAGCTTCTTGGGATATGTGAGGCCATGAAAGATGGTAATGATGCATCCTCCAAATTCAGGCATCTGAGGGACCCATTGATTTTTGGGAAAATTGGACGTCGATAGATGCAGATTCTGGATTGGGACACAGCTTATATGTTTCATTGTTTGTGTGTTACCTTCCCACAGATCAACAGTCTGGAAGATGTCTCCTCTGGTGACCCCATACTCCTCTGCAGCCTGCAGGAACTGAGAGATTTTCTCCATCTGCTTGAAGACCATAGTGGACTCTGTGATTTTTTTAACCGGCCCTTCACCACTGGGATACAGACTATTAATCAGCCGACAGAGAATCTTTGATGGAAAAGAGAGAAGAGAAAGGTCGATTTCATTTGTTCTACAGGATACCCAATAATGCAATCACTTGTAGTGCAGTAGGCCTTGTCCAAAAAAATACAGTGCTCGGCAGATATACGAATGCTACGAGTTATGAAATGTTGAGATACAACTGGTCTCGCTGTAAATTTTTTGCTTCGAGATGCGAAAAAAAAAACGAGATGCGAACAACTACAAACATTCCTGCTCTATTATCCGCTTGTTAAGTTTGACGTCACGCTGCGCTTCTGGGTTCTAGCGCTCCTTTCTCCCAGTGCAAAAAGTGCAAAAAGGGGCTGATGCGCTTTAAAACACTTTAAATCAGTCCTAAATCGAGCGAGGTCTTAAAGGTCACGCCACAGCATCTCAATGGGATTCAGGTCAGGACTTTGACTAGGCCACTCCAAAGTCTTCATTTTGTTTTTGTTTTTTCAGCCATTCAGAGGTGGAGAGACCTTTAGCTTTTACCTTTACCTTTAGCTTGACTTGATGAACAGATGGCCAGACATTCTCCTTCAGGAATTTTTGGCAGACAGTGGAATTCATGCTTTCATCTATCACAGCAAGCCTTCCAGGTCCTGAAGCAGCAAAACAACCCCAGACCATCACACTACCACCACCATGTTTTACTGTTGGTATAATTTTCTTTTTATGAAATGCTGTGTTACGTTTACGGCAAATGTAACGGGACACGCACCTTCAAAAAACTTTTGTCTCGTCAGTCCACAAGATATTTTCCCAAGTCTTGGCAGTCATCGAGATGTCTTTTAGCAAAATTAAGACGAACCTTAATGTTCTTTTTGCTTAATAGTGGTTTGCTTCTTGGAACTCTCCCATGCAGGCAACTTTTGCTCAGTCTCTTTCTTATGGTGGAGTCGTGAACACTGACTTTAATTGAGGTAAGTGAGGCCTGCAGTTCTTTGAATGTTGCCCTAGGATCTTCCTCTCGGAAGAATTGTCTCTGCGCTCTTAGGGTAATTTTTGGGCGGGCGGCTACTCCTGGGAAGGTTCACCACTGTTCCATGTTTTTGCCATTTGTGGATAATGGCTCTCACTGTGGGTTGCTGGAGTCCCAAAGCTTTAGAAATGGCTTAATAACCTTTACCAGACTGATAGATCTCAATCACTTTTCTTCTCATTTCTTCCTGAATTTATTTGGATCTTGGCGTGATGTCGAGCTTTTGAGGTGCTTTTCGTCTACTTCTCTGTGTCAGGTCGCTTCTGTTTAAGTGATTTCTTGATAGAAACAGGTGTGGCAGTAATCAGGCCTGAGGGTGGCTACAGAAATTGAACTGTGTGATAAACCACAGTTTTAAACGTCCAGTTTTTTTATATATTTTTATTTTTGGATTTTTTTTCCTCACTATATAATTAAAACATTCATTTAAAAACTTGTGTTATACTTGTGATTAACTTGTGTTATCTTTGACTAATATTAAAATGTGTTCGATGATCAGAAACATTTTGTGTGACAAACATGCAAAAGAATAAAAAGTCAGGAAGGGGGCAAATAGTTTTTCATACCACTGTGTATATATATATATATACAGCTCTGGCAGTTTTAATTCCAGACAGTCTCCGAGCTGCACACATCACAACTACAGCAAGCTCCAAATTGGTCAGCACAGTGCAGAACATCTGCCGAAGTTCAATTTTCTGAACACGAGCGGTACGCGCACAGTTCACCCGCCTACGGCCGATCCACCTCATCCGCGCGGCCCACATCAAGTGTATTGCACATTCATGCCGTTCAATACGTACCTATCGTGGCAACCGCTCAATTTGCATTTACCGCACCACTGAAATGCCTAATAATTGTGTGTACCGCACATAAGACATAATATTGGAAAGAAAGGAACAATTTTAAAATGGAAAACTTTGTAAAACACCTTAAAACATATCTTAACTGAGATTTTGTGACTGTTTGAGTGGATTGCGTGGAGGCAACTATCTGTGTGAAAAGCTCTTTTATTTAAAAAGTCAATCTTTAAGCTCTACTGAGACCATGCAAGGTCTCTGGCAACAGGAAGCAGGAGGAAGTAAGAGAATTCTTACTTCCTTTGTTCTTTAGAACCTCAGTGTTTGTAGTTGTTATTAATAAACGGACAAACTTTCACTTTCCTTACATCACCGGAAAAATTCGGTGTGTATTTTAAATGTATAAACAATTAAATTCCTTTCATGCGCTTTGCCATATCTGAGACTGAGCACCTACCGTTCCACTCATGAGCCATTTCTGGAAGTTCTGTTTGCCTGATTCAGGCCTCTGGAGGTCGCCTCCACATTGAACCAGGATCCAATCCACGATGCGTGACTCCAGCTCCGGGTCATACTTCTGATCAATTTTCTCTTGCACCTCACGACTGAGCCCGTAGCTTGGTCCTCTGTTTGCCATGGAAACGTCCGGACATCAACCCCAACTTACACAGGCAAAGACCTGAATGCAACAAACGTGTATTATATTTTTATTTATGCATTAAACAATTCTGTCAGAAGGGTTGGTTAAAATAATCAAAAGAAAATTAGCATGTCGTTTGCATCATCATATAATACACTAAAAAGAAACAGTCCTGTCGTTGCGGCAAGACAAAGTCAGTAGTGATGGGAAGTTCAGATCATTTTATGGACTCGGTTCTTTGAGTCTCGCTCAGTAAAATGAATGAATCTTTTTTCGAGTCATTTCGTTCATTTTACTAAAATATCAATAAATGTTGTGTGTTACTTCCATATCTACTAGCGTTATATACACAGACGCGAATCAGACTACAAATGAGACAAAACTTTAATGCTAAATTTAAAATATATATAAATATTTTACTAAAGCCTACCTGGGTCTTTTAGTCTGGTTTACCTAACCTCTGATCTGTCTTCTTTAGGTTTAAATCTCCTTTGTTCGACACATAATTACTTCTCTCTGATGTTAACGTGTGCAGTCCGTGCACTCAGTCCGGACTCGAAAAGATTATTTCTTTTGGCGAGTCCAACTCCTATGGCTCCTATGTGTCTTTTCTCTTTCCGGCTCATACTGCATTGGTTAACGTTAAGGAGATATCATAAGCCGGAACCCTAAAATATTAGTTTTTTTTTTAATAGCCTATCCTTGGCTCCTCTCTGGGTAGACGCGCTGGCACATCGCTGGCCCAGGAAGAAACGCCTTTACGCGTTTCCCCCAGTGAGCCTATTACCGCATGTGTTGTGCAAGGCCCGGGAGGACAAGCCCGAATTGCTCTTGGTTGCGCCCAGGTGGCCCAACAGAGCATGGTTCTGAGAACTAACGTTGCTCGTGACAGTCCCTCCCTGGCCGATCCCCCTGAGACCGGATCTCCTCACTCAGGGGGGGATACAGGCACCCGCGGCTGGATTTATGGGCCCTAAATGTATGCCATATCCGGCCTCGGTGGACCCCCAGCCTCTACCAGCGGCAGTGGTGAGTACCTTGGAACACGCATTAGCGCCCTCCACTAGAGCGTGCTACGCGGATAAGTGGGGTCGGTTGGTCGATTGGTGTTCTTCCCAGCAGGAAGACCTGAGGACGTGTCCTATCAGAGTCGTGCTGACCTTTCTCCAGGAAGGGTTTTATTGGAGGCTGTCCCCTTCATCCCTTAAGGTCTACGCAGCAGTGATTTCCTTCTTCCACCTTCGGGTCGAAGGGAAATCGATCGGCAGCCACGATCTGACGTTAAGATTTCTCCAAGGGGCCAGACGGCTTCGTCCCTCTAGGCCCCCCTCTGTTCCCTCTTGGGCCTCTCCATCGCCCTGAGAGGGCTGAGGATGTCCCCTT
This sequence comes from Danionella cerebrum, assembly GCA_007224835.1. Classification (NCBI taxonomy): domain Eukaryota; kingdom Metazoa; phylum Chordata; class Actinopteri; order Cypriniformes; family Danionidae; genus Danionella; species Danionella cerebrum. Next base: position 25,902 of record SRMA01024255.1, read on the forward strand.
TTGAGCCTTTGGCCGTAACAGATATTAGAGCCCTCTCCTTGAAGACTGCTCTTCTGTTGGCCTTAGCGTCCCTTAAGAGGGTTGGAGATCTCCAGGCTCTGTCCACCGACGAAACTTGCCTGGAATTTGGCCCTGAGGACTCTCTGGTACGTATCAGACCCAGGCCCAGATTCATCTCCAAGGTCCCATCGATCCCCCTTCGGCATCAGACGGTGACCCTGCAGGCCCTGCCCCGGGAGGAGGCACACCCAGCCCAGGGTACTCTCTGGCCAGTGCACGCCCTTTGGCTCTACTTGGACAGAACCTGGGAGTTTCATATCTCCTAGCAGCTCTTCATTTGCTTTGCGGGCCAGTGTAAGTGGTACGCTGTGTCCACGCAGAGGTTAGCAGGTTGGATTGTGGAGGCTATCCAGCTGGCTTACCAGGCGAGTAATGTACCCTGCCCTCTAGCTAGGCTAAGGGCGCACTCCACCCGCAGCATCGCCGCCTCGTGGGCTTTAGCCAAGGGGGTCTCACTCGCTGACATTTGTAGAGCTGTGGGCTGGTCGACACCCCTAATCTTTAATGCATTACTGCCTTGATTTAGGCGCTGTGCCTTCGGCGGTGCTGAGTGGTGGCAGCTAACCCGTCGGCACAGTTGGGGGCAATACCCATGGATGTCCATCCCCATGGGTCTGTCGAGCATCCTTTCCCTCATTTCCAACTCCAACACCAATGAGGGCTCTGGTCCGGAACTGACTATGGTCGAGTCCGAATTTGGATGTGCTGCGCCTGCAGACCATTTTTATTCACGACCCCCTAACGGTGGTTTCGGTGAACTCCTTCTTTCATGCCCCCTAACGGTAGTTTCGGTGAACTCTCTCTATCCTCCCCCCACGCGGCATCTGACTGAGCGGAGCAGTCAGTTTTGCTAGGTTCTGGTAGTGAAGGTTTTGCCGTTGGGCCTGACCCCTATAGAACTCGGGTTCGGACTTGTGGACCCCCGAAGCTCGGGTGGCCCAGTCTGTGTATTCTATACAAACCCCTTTTCAGGTTGTTTTGTATTACCCCGTTTCCGTTCTTCCCCCATTTGTGGTGCAGAACAATGGCTTTTTCGTCTTTTTGGCCAGGGAGACATGCACTCGCTGGAAGCCCTCTTTTGGTCTTGAAATAGATTTTTTCTAAAAGAAATTAGATTTATTCCGGGCTAAGGGGCAGAAGGAGATTCCCAGTCTTGCGCCTGGCTAACATCTAACCTTAACAGCTTAGAGTCAGACTGACTGGATGGACTTGAGGCATGGCGCTATGATAACGTCCCATAGTCGAGAAACTCGACATACATCTGCGTTCTCGACTGTATGGGAAAGTCTAGGTTACCTTACGTAACCCCCGTTCCCTAAAGGAGGGAACGCAGACGTTCCCATGCCATGCTGCCGCCGAAGTCGCTGATCTGAGGTGCCGAGAGGTAAGTAGGTTCGGCTCCTCGGAAAAAGCAGAATGAGTGTAGAAGCAAGCGCTCCTCTTATAGAGTGGCTGATTGCTAATCATCTACACTCGCAAATCAATTTGCCCGTTAAATACTCGGTACCACCTCCCAGGTTCGGTAAGTTCCCATAGTCGAGAAACTCGACATACGTCTGGGTTCCCTCCTTTAGGGAACGGAGGTTACGTAAGGTAACCTAGACGTTTTGTTTCAGTATATTTCATGTGAGGTTTTGCCCTACCATGGGTGTTTGTGTTTATTTGTCATTTATTAAATGAGTGTTGATCCCATATTGTGTGTGTGTGTGTGTGTGTGTGTGTGTGTGCATTTGAGTTTGATCTTGCATTTGATCTTAGGCTATGTAAGGTGTTGTATAATAAAGATTCATTTTGGGATCCAAACTACTGATCCTGCTGGTGGCACTAATGCACCATAAACAAACTGCCAAATAGAATACACTTTGAAACACAATACAAAAAACACAAAAACCTTGTCTCTGAAAATGATTTCATGAATAAATTTATTGAAAGTCTTTAATACATTGTGTTGAGCATCAAAAACTGTTAATTGCAGTAGAAGTAATAAATATAAAAATAATATTAATCATAAACTAATAATTTCATACTGAATTTGCCTAATGTTGTGGCGCGGTCACGTGACAAAAGAACGAAATGACCCTGAAGACTCTGAAAAAGACCTAATCTTTTCGGGTTCCGGCTCATGGCCACTCTGTAATGTTAACCAATGCAGTATGAGCCGGAAACAGAAAAGATTAGTTCAGTTTTCGAGTCCTTCGGATCTTTTCATTCTTTTGTCATTAATGATGAACGAGTTACGCCTGGAAAACCACAAGAATGTTGCGCATGTGCCAATGAACGAATCCCTCTGCAACAAGACTAGTTCCTACGGAGTCACATTAAAGATTCGTTCAAAAAGAATGACACATCACTAAGAGTCAGCCTGTCGTAAATTTTCCCTCGATTCCTCACGTCACAACTCTCGACTGTCTTGAAAAAAGAACAACTGGAGTACCGCAGGAGTAGGGAGAATCTGCCCTAACCGGGGAACGTTCTGAGCAGCACAGTTTGTATGTGTTCCATGGCTTTTCTCAAGGCACTCAGGTTTCCTCCCACAGTCCAGAACAATATGTGTACCGGTAAAAGGTGACACGGTAATGTCCACTGGATGACATACAATTTTTACAAACAATTAACAAATAAAAAGTCTATTCACCCATTTTCCACGTCCACCATTTTAAGAACAAAAGCGAGGCTCTGGTGTGAGGAGACCCAGAAGTAGAGGTAAACATCCTCGGCATTGATGATGAACCTGGAATTTCTTCCAAGATATTTAATCATTTATGCTGAACATTGGGCTAAAAATAAATGTTGAATCCCATGGGTGTGTTATTGAAGGCTACATCACCAGTATAGAAAGAATTGTTAAATGTATCACATTATTGGTCAGATAATGTGACTACAACTCATTCCTACAAGAACATCCTCTTAAAGGGTCCAAAAAATCCGGTTGGTACTTTGTGGGCAAAGATCTGTGGCGTTCTGCAGGAAGTAATGCATTTACATGAAACTCTCATAAACAGAAAACCATCAGCATAGAACATAATTCCTGTGGGCGACTAAATGCTGCTTACAATTATATAGTTCTGCTGGAGAAAGAATGGAACTCTTCAGAGTGGTCTGCTCCCAAAAGAGCTCTCAAGTTTGAGATTTCTCTCAGATCAGCAGTTTTCCTAACCAACTTTTAGCAACTTTGTTCATTCTGACATCCGCTTCAGCTGATCACTGAGCAGCAGCCTGCCGTCATGACTTTCTTATTTTGTTTTGCACCGCATGTTTGTTTTATAACTTGATCTTTTTATAATGCTCTTTTTATAATGTTTAAATCAAATGAAAAGCAATACTTTTGTTCTTTGCATTGAACAGCAGAGGGACGTATTGCATGAATCTCACATGGGTTTTATGCAAATAACATCAGCTAGGGTCTTCTAGCGGAAAGAATCGGATTGGGACTCAACCGATACTCAAAATGAAACGGCTCAGAGACCTTGCACGACGTGCACAAGGATTCAGTTCTGGAAGCACTCGCTAGAACTCAGGTGTCAAATTCGTTTTAGCTGGCCAGCCAAAAGTTCTGTTGGCTGGACCAGACAAATCATAAATCCAATTATTACTTAAATGTATCAATTAATAGAGGTTCTAACCACACATCTGGAAGTTTTTCACATCATTTTGTTTGTTCCAATATTTTATTATTAACGCATTTGTGCTGCCACGACAGAACATCGAGAGAGTGAAAAAGAAATTTAAAAAAGTGAATGTCGCGTGTCGTGTGCTATCCAATAGTCAGAGAGCGCCAGTCGAATGACGTGTTAGAAGTCTCAGGCGCAGCCAGACCGTTCTCCCCGCCCCCTGCCCTCCCCGTCCGTGTAGTAGGGCCTACCCTTTGTAAATCGCACCATGATGAAGAGAAATTGTGACAGTTGCATTCTTTTCGGCACCTTATAAGAGCTCGATTGTGCATTTTGTTGATGCAAGTTTGAATTGAAAAGCTGCTGCTGCTGCTGCTGCCAACAGACATTGAGTTTCCCTTTCAATAGAGTTTACCTTCATTTACTTGTATATTTCTTTTAAATACATAATTATGGGAAAGTGTATGTTTTTATTTGTTTTATTACAATGTACCAAAATTTGGCAACAATTTTTAGAAAATAATTAAATGTTATTTCTGAAAACTAGTTTTAGTTTTACAAATACCCATTTGATAAATCAAACCCATCAGAATGACACCCTTTATAAAAATCATAATCGCATATTGGAAAATTTCCAAGAGTTTATAACAACGAAACATGTTACGTTTGAAATTTGCAGCATTCAGAAATGTTTAGTAGTATGGATCACTTTGAATTAAAATGTTAGAGTTGATTGGCTTAATATTATTTCGCAGACGGAGGTGACGATGTCTCCCATGTACAAGTATAGGAATCTGATTAGTTTGTCTATAAATAATTTCACAATTAATACAAAGGTAATCCCAGTTTAACCATGGTGTGTACAAACTTGTGCTGAAACAACATGTAAAAAATCCGCTCTAATAAAAGCACGTCGAGTGAAAGTGTCACTCACGATTATCAATGGAACAAACAAACATCATCCCACGCACGCACGCACGCACGCACTACAAAACACATTCTGTCGCGTTCAACGCTCGTCTAAGTCTCAGCATCTCCTGAATGTACTCACTGGTGATGGAGGCTGCTAGTTGTTTTCCTCGCCTGTGTGTGCAATGTAATGTCCGTCTCTTCGGTTGGCACCATGAAGGAGGCTGGTATGGGGCAGAGGGGGAGGAGGGGCTGGGGGCACAGCTCAGCATCCGGCATTTCATGGACGCAGCAGAAGCATCTGATGAAGCGAGCGTTACGTAACTCTTCGTGAGCAAATGAACGACATTCTTTACCAAAAGCGTGTTTGAGCATTCAAAACAGACGAAGAGGTGAACAAATTCAGCTCTTTCACCAATCTCAGGCAGATCATCGAAACATTTCCAATGAACTTACATTTACACGAGAGAGGCCACGTTTGTGTAAAACAGTTCAGATCCAGCGCCGATTACAAAAGCACATTACTACAGCAAATATATCAGGAATCAACCTAAAAGAGTAGCTTGTAGATTTCCTTTGTTATGGGTAAATCATATGGTGACGTCTTTTCCCTCTTCTTCATCAAAAATATTTAACCAGTCACTAAACTGAACAGTGGCATCAGAACTGAAGGAGTCCTACCCAGTGGCGGCTTGTGTATTTTTCACTAAACACTAATCTGTCCAAAAGGGGAAACATTAATGTGCTATTGTCATCACATTGAAGTGAAGAAGTATTTACTTTATACATTCATTTTGCTCTTCTGTTCTTTTTTCTCTTTTTCAAAAAGCACTTTATATCCCTAGTGCCATTCTGAGGATCTGATCCTGGTGTTTTAAAAATGGTTTTAAAGCAGAATAAAGCATTGGCTTTTCCACATCCAGATAGCCAAGACGGGGAAACAAAAATGACCAAGTTTTAAATATCTTGGAATGACCCAGTCCAAGCTCCTTTAAATCAAGTTTCTCCTTATAAATAGTTTGCTCAAATGCTGCTGATTTAAGTGATTGTACTAATTTAACTGAATTTTTTTTTCAGTACCTCTCCCTCCTATTTTTTCCTGGACAAATTCAGCTCTGACTGACACAGCTCCAGTGATCAACAAATTGTTGTTTATGGGTTAATCCAAGCAGTTACAATTATTTTTTATTCATAGACATTGAGTAATCTTTAGATTAAATTCGCTTTCAACAATAGCACAGATTACTTTATATATCAGGATATTTAGTAAACAAAATGAAGATGCACCTAAACTAATGAAGAACTCTCTAGACAATTAAATTATGATGCTTACAGGGAGCATCTTACGCAGCCATAATTAGCAAAGTCATATAGGCTTACATCAAGCAAATTCTATTGCTACAGTTAAAAAAAATAGAGCAAACTGGGAGAACCGTACCCATAGAATCAACAAGCTCACAGAAAAAAAAAATATACCTTCTCAATTGATAATAAACACTGGAGACCGTTTGAGAGAGAACACAGCAAATGCGGCTATTTATTGTAAAGATTTAGCAGTCTCAACGCATTTCCTACACACATGTTATCCGCATTGGAAGAACCTCGAGCCTCTCAGGGCGGGACTGAAGTATGACGTGTGCTCTTAAAAGTTTCTCAAATTACATTTCTCTAAATGACCACTAGATGGGAGTATTATATAGGAAAATTCCCATCACACTCCAGAGCCGTCGGTGCGTGCTTATGTCATCACCCATCTCTGCTCGTCGATCCTACCATAGCGCGGATCGAAAGGAGCAGGTATGAAACATTACTGCTTTTTATGTTACTTTTACTGTTTACTGACTGTTCATGTTACATGTTTGGCATATAATTGTTCTTAAACTGCTGTTAACTTTTACACAGTTCATATAAAATATTTTACTACAGTATTTGGTTTAGAATCTATTTTTTCTAGATCTTCCTCATTTAAAATTGGGTGCGTCTTAAATGCCCAAAAATTTCGCTTATATGGCGAAAAAATACGGTGTGTGTGTATATATATATATATATATATATATATAACCCACAACATGTGTTTTACTGAGACACGGAAAAAAATTTATATATATATATTTGAGTTACAAAATGCTAGAGATACGTAAAACTCCAACAGTTCTCCTCTATAAAGCTCTATAAAAATATATTAAATATACTATTTAAAATGATAGTCTACAGATGATGTCACTGCGTGCTAGGTCGTGCTAAGTTAGCGTGGATGCTAAAACTTATTTTTACAATGACTGTCTGTTAAGATTAAGGTCATATATAAAACTATTTAGGGTCATAAGTTAAAACTAAGGTCATAAAGACAACTGTTGTACCCAGATTAAAACAACAAAGCTTAAAGATTAAGATTTAAAAAAAGAGTTACCCGAACGTCACCCTGGAAAGGATTAATGCCGTATCCCTGGGTACCACTGTATTCCAGTGGAAAAAGATGTTCTTTTATTGTGAAAGAATCCCAAAGAAAGAAAGTTGTCAACAGTAACATAAGCTCGCTCTCAACGTCACCAATAAAAATGAAAAGAAGCTTGAGCAACACGCTCAATCCACTACCTGCTACGGCCTGTGGTCACCTGACCTTTTCGCACGGGCCTTCCTCTCTCCCGATGATGCTGCCAGTCTTTTTTAAATAACCCAATTCTCCAAATATAAACCAATCATAAGTAAACACATCATAATGAAACTAAATTACCCAATTAACTCATGAATTAACCTCAAGCAAAAGCTCTTTCGAAAGCAATCCATTTTCCAGTAGCCTAACACTTCTGATTGAACTCATTTAAATCTGACCTTGTGACGTGATTGGTCTATTAAAATTTTAATCTAAATTATTATATAATTACTGACATTTCACATAAGTGTTTTTTTGATCATGTGAAATAATTGAAGACTTTTTAAAATAACATGATTAGAAGGCCAAACAGTTGAGAATCACTGATCTAAATCATCCTGGTGAATGTGGTTTCACACAGAAAAACGAGCGATTCACTGCTGCGGCTGTGTGTTCAGTGTGTTTGTTCAGAATCACTGCTCCGGCTGTGTGTTCAGTGTGTTTGTTCAGAATCACTGCTCCAGCTGTGTGTTTGTTCAGAATCACTGCTCCGGCTGTGTGTTCAGTGTGTGTGTTCAGAATCACTGCTCCGGCTGTGTGTTCAGTGTGTTTGTTCAGAATCACTGCTCCGGCTGTGTGTTCAGTGTGTTTGTTCAGAATCACTGCTCCGGCTGTGTGTTTGTTCAGAATCACTGCTCCGGCTGTGTGTTCAGTGTGTTTGTTCAGAATCACTGCTCCGGCTGTGTGTTCAGTGTGTTTGTTCAGAATCACTGCTCCGGCTGTGTGTTTGTTCAGAATCACTGCTCCGGCTGTGTGTTTGTTCAGAATCACTGCTCCGGCTGTGTGTTCAGTGTGTTTGTTCAGAATCACTGCTCCGGCTGTGTGTTTGTTCAGAATCACTGCTCCGGCTGTGTGTTCAGTGTGTTTGTTCAGAATAACTGCTCCGGCTGTGTGTTCAGTGTGTTTGTTCAGAATAACTGCTCCGGCTGTGTTTTCAGTGTGTTTGTTCAGAATCACTGCTCCGGCTGTGTGTTTGTTCAGAATCACTGCTCCGGCTGTGTGTTCAGTGTGTTTGTTCAGAATCACTGCTCCGGCTGTGTGTTCAGTGTGTTTGTTCAGAATCACTGCTCCGGCTGTGTGTTCAGTGTGTTTGTTCAGAATCACTGCTCCGGCTGTGTGTTTGTTCAGAATCACTGCTCTGGCTGTGTGTTCAGTGTGTTTGTTCAGAATCACTGCTCCGGCTGTGTGTTTGTTCAGAATCACTGCTCTGGCTGTGTGTTCAGTGTGTTTGTTCAGAATCACTGCTCCGGCTGTGTGTTTGTTCAGAATCACTGCTCCGGCTGTGTGTTCAGTGTGTGTGTTCAGAATCACTGCTTCGGCTGTGTGTTTGTTCAGAATCACTGCTCCGGCTGTGTGTTCAGTGTGTGTGTTCAGAATCACTGCTCCGGCTGTGTGTTTGTTCAGAATCACTGCTCCGGCTGTGTGTTTGTTCAGAATCACTGCTCCGGCTGTGTGTTCAGTGTGTTTGTTCAGAATCACTGCTTCGGCTGTGTGTTCAGTGTGTTTGTTCAGAATCACTGCTCCGGCTGTGTGTTTGTTCAGAATCACTGCTCCGGCTGTGTGTTCAGTGTGTTTGTTCAGAATCACTGCTCCGGCTGTGTGTTCAGTGTGTTTGTTCACCACTCAATTCTTGGTCCTAATGTCACTTGCACTTTCAGAATAAACAGCAGATTCAAACTGTTGGGTGTCTATTGCACGCATTTACTGTGAGCATAACCACGGCCAATCACACGCAGGCCAATTCCGCCCCTAACCGCGATTACTATTTGGGGAGTCAAAGGATGAGATGTAGTGTGCAGTTTCTGAAATTAGGTAACACAGCAACAAAGAAATGCCTTTTTCCCAGGTCTTTCAAAATAGTGTTATCTTAGAAAATGAACAGGGAGTGAGTAAATAAACTCTTCTAATCCTGGCTTTTATTTCCGACTGGTTTTATACCTCACAGTGCACTGTGTAAGCAATTTATGCAGTATGTGCTAAATCACACAGTGGCAATCTACTGTAATGGCAATCTCTGAGAAAACTCTTTGGTTTAAAAACAAATTCTTGAAGCTGTGAGCTCAGCAAAGCTGCCTCAGCACTGTGCATGACTCAGTTCATTTCATCAGGCTGTGCCGGCCGGAGTGTGTGTCCAGCTGTGCCCTCACCCTCCTCAGCAACTCCATTCACACCTGCTCTACCCACGATTTTAATCTCACACCATATTATACTCTTGTTTTGTCTTTTTGGTGTGCATTTTATACTACAAGATATAATTATCACATACTGCAATTTTATGTCCACTGTACAATTTGTAACAGAATTTTTGAAACTATTGAAACAATTCAAGAAACTAAGCTTGAGCTCGAAAAATATGAACGAATGGAACAAGTTGGAAAGCCTCAGTTGGGACAGTGTCAGGACTCAAACTGGTTTTGTTTTAGAAAATGGCTTTGTTTATTGTTTACTGGGGCATTTCTGAGTTATTGCATTCTGAACTTAAGTTAAATTAGGTTGGAGGTTACATTTCGTCTTTTTGTATGTGTTCAGAAACTACACAGATCATTATAGAATGTGTTTTTGCCAGTCAGTTTTCAGAAAATGGGAGTATTTTAGTGTGGAATTTTTTAGTTATTGAAATCTTAACTTGGCTTTTTGGGGGGGAAAAACTCATTAAGTGAAATTGTGTTGAATCTCATTTTCCTTTTTGGTTACTTTCAGAAACTCTTCAGATCATTATGCTGGCTTGCTTGCAAAGCCAACATATTGTTATTGCACTTAAACTTATTATGTTGGCTTGCAGAGCCAACATATTGTTATCTCTCTTAAACTTATTATTATTATGTTGGCTTGCAGAGCCAACATATTGTTATCTCTCTTAAACTTATTATGTTGGCTTGCAGAGAATCGCCAAACATAATCCCCAAAAATCGCCCAAGTCATTCCCTATGGGAGCCCTAGAGTGGTGATGTCATCGCTCACTCTAACTTTGAGCAAGCTCAGTCTTGTTGATACTTGCACTGTTTTCTCAACTAAAAATTAACCTTTACACACACATTTTATATCTAAATGGTAGAGAATTTTGTCCTCTTTCAGATGGTGCTGTTTTCATTTTTAAAAAACACACGGTTTTTACTCCAGGTGGCCTAAACCACAAGGAGTGCACATAATTGCTCCATTCACCTCCATTCAAAATTCTGGTGGATTCTGTTTAAAATCTCAATCGCAGGCTATTTATAACTCGCCATAAATCATTCAAACTTTATCACAGCTTCACAAAACTTACACCATTCTCTTCCTTAAAATCTTGTGATTCTAACTGTAAAGGAAATATTTTAATGTGTCTTGTCCTTTCGTAATCCTTATTTGTTTGGAGGTATGGATTTCTCAGAAATGAGCAGTTGCACAGAATCAAATGAAGGCTATTTATAGCTCGCCATAATTTTTTTATTTCTAATCACACCTTCACAAAATTTACAGCATTCTCTTCGTTAGGGTCTTCTGCTTCCGACAAAGAAAGAATCATTTCGATATGTCTTACGGTTCTTCTATAATCTTTATTTGTTTGAGGCATGGAAATCGGACTTTCTCCAGCAGATTTGCCATCATTTGAAAATCTGGCAGTTGAAACTCCAGCAGGTGCAGTTGATTACTAATAAGTAGGTCAAAGGTGTCTTCATTGACTTTCAATGGCCCATTGAAATGAATGGAGCATGAATCCCATAAATCCTATTGTGAAAGAGCTTCTGTAATTGATTGACACTGGAAAGTCATACCAGCATTAAGGAAGCAAATCACTTATCAAGCCAATCATTGCTTGTGATTTAACATAAAATAATTAAGCCACACCCACTTTTTGACATAACTTTCGATGTCAAATATCTTCTAAACAGAAAACACTGTAGAGACATGGGGGTTGCTTTATATTATTCTAAATGGAAAGTAGATTACAACATGATGTCACTGACTCCTCCATAGCAACCAGACTGGTTACCATAGCAACCAATATGCCATGTCTATCTCAGCTTAGGAAAATCATAGAGAGATGGGGGTTGCTGTATTTTACCCGTATAGATATGGGGAGCAATATATTAGGTCAGCGACCCCTCCATAGCAACCAGACTGGTTACCATAGCAACCAATATGGCGCAGCTCTATCTCAGCTTTGGAAAGTCATAGAGACATGGGGGTTGATGTATTGACATGGAGAACAATGTGTTAGGTCACTGACCCCTCCATAGCAACCAGACTTGTTACCATAGCAACCAATTTTGCATGTACCTATCTCGGCTTATGAAAATCATAGAGACATGGGGGTTGGATTATGTTATTGTTGCGGAATTGACAGCATTTAAATAAATAGGTATTAACGGCACCAACGCAAGCCAACATCGAAGTTTGCGTGCAAACTTTAAAATCTAGTTATTATTCTGCTTCTTCTCTTTTCTTCTGACAAAAATTCTACGCACTACTCCTCCTAGCCCGTTCGAGCTACAACCACGAAACTTTCCGCGGTCGTCCAGACTGTTCCCACTCGAGTTGCTATATCTCTTCGGACCGATTGGACCAGCGGTTTCCGTAAAAATCGCGAATTTCGGCCCAAAAAACGCCCAAGTCATTCCCTATGGGGGCCCTAGAGTGGTGATGTCATCGCCCACTCTAACTTTGAGCAAGCTCAGTCTTGTTGATACTTGCACTGTTTTCTCAACTAAAAATTAACCTTTACACACACATTTTATACCTAAATGGTAGAGATTTTTGTCCTCTTTCAGTTGGTGCTGTTTTCATTTTTAAAAAACACACGGTTTTTACTCCAGGTGGCCTAAACCACAAGGAGTGCACATAATTGCTCCATTCACCTCCATTCAAAAATTCTGTTGGATTCTGTTTAAAATCTCAATCGCAGGCTATTTATAACTCGCCATAAATCATTCAAACTTTATCACAGCTTCACAAAATTTACACCATTCTCTTCCTTAAAATCTTGTGATTCTAACAGTAAAGGAAATATTTTAATGTGTCTTGTCCTTCTTCGTAATCCTTATTTGTTTGGAGGTATGGATTTCTCAGAAATGAGCAGTTGCACAGAATCAAATGAAGGCTATTTGTAGCTCGCCATAATTTTTTTATTTCTAATCACACCTTCACAAAAATTACAGCATTCTCTTCGTTAGGGTCTTCTGCTTCTGACAAAGAAAGAATCATTTCGATATGTCTTACAGTTCTTCTATAATCTTTATTTGTTTGAGGCATGGTAATTGGATTCTCTCCAGCAGATTTGCCATCGTTTGAAAATCTGGCAGTTGAAATTCCAGGTGCAGCTGATTTCAAATAAGTAGGTCAAAGGTGTCTCATTGACTTTCAATGGCCCATTGAAATAAATGGAGCATGAATCCCGTAGATCCTATTGTGAAAAAGCTTCTGTAATTGATTGGAAAGTCATACTAGCATTAAGGAAGCAATTCACTTATCCAGCCAATCATTGCTTGTGAATTAACATAAATTCATTAGGCTACACCCACTTTTGACATAACTTTCTATGTCAAATATCTTCCAAACGGAACACAGTAGAGACATGGGGCTGCTTTATATTATTCGAAATGGAAAGTAGATTACATTACAACATGTCACTGACTCCTCCATAGCAACCAAATTGTTATAAATAGCAACTAAGTTGCCATATCTTAGCTTAGGAACATCCTAGAGACTTGCTTGGTAAGCTTAACCCATAGTGACAGCTGAAACATTATATTATGTCAATGACACCTCCATAGCAACCAGACTGGCTACTATAGTAACCAACATGGCATGTCTCTATCTCAGCTTAGGAAAATCATAGAGACATGGGGGTTGCTTTATTTTACTCCTATTGATATGGGGAACAATATATTGGGTCAGCGACACCTCCATAGCAGCCAAATTGTTTACCATAGCAACTAAGTTGCCATATCTCTATCTTAGCTTAGGAACATGTTAGAGATTTGGGGTTTGGTAAGCTTCACCCATAGTGACAGCTGAAACATTACATTAGGTCAGCGACCCCTCCATAGCAACCAGACTGGTTACCATAGCAACCAATATGGTGCATCTCTATCTCAGCTTAGCAAAGTCATAGAGACATGGGGGTTGGATTATGTTTTTGTTGCGGAATTGACAACATAAAAAATAGGTATTAACGGCACCAACACAAGCCAACATCGAAGTTTGCGTGCAAACTTTAAAATCTAGTTTTTTGTTGCTACTTGCTGTTTACTTTGTTTAAGTTTTAAAATTGTTTACAGAATGCTACTGGGGGCTCCCTGCACTTTTTTACGTAATTATTGTTATTATTAATATTGATGTTTTTTTTTATTATGTTATTATTAACAGTTCTCAGAATTAAAGATATGTTTGAAAGCATTCAAAGAAAGTTCTTGTCAGAGCTCTTGTTATTATTAATTTTGACAAATGTCATTTTAACACTAGACACATATCGGTTCAAAATATCGGTTATTAGTGTGCATTTGTTCCGTATTAATCGGCATCGGCACTAAAAAACACATATCGGTCAACCACTAGTCCGGACTTCTGGACTCCCCCAAAGGGCTCAGTCTGTGTAGTCTATACAAACCCCTTTTCAGGTTGATTTGTATTATACCCACCCCCCACCCCAACGTGGTGCAGAACGGGGGCTTTCGTTTTCCCCCTCCTATTGGCCTAACATGTACTGGCGGGAAGGAGTCACGCAGACGTTCCCCTGCCAAGAGGTAAGTGGGTTCGGCTCCTCGGAAGAAGCAGAATGAGTGTAGAGCAAGCGCTCCTCTTATAGAGCGGCTGATTGCTAATCACCTACACTCGCAAATCAATTTGCCCGTTAAATATTTGGTACCACCTCCCAGGTTTGGTAAGTTCCCTAGTCGAAACATTGTCTGCGTTCTCTCCTTTAAGGGACGGCGGTTACATATAGGTAACCTAGATGTTCTCCATATTTGTTCTATGTTGGTTTTACTACCAAATCTATTGCAAAATTTGTGCCAATAGCTTTTTTTGCCTATTTAATTTTTAATTTCTAATTTCAAATTTTTTCCTTACTTTAGCTTGGCTTATTTTGTATTTCATTTATTTTGGTTTGTCATATATACAGTGAGGAAAGCAAGTTTCCCTGTACAATGAAATTCTTACTTTGCTGTCCACACGGATTGTCAAGGTGCAAAAAGGCTGAATATAAATATAATATAAAAATATCTAAACAATATAAAATATGTAAACGTATTTTAAAAATATTTATATATACCGTATTTTTCGGCTCTTAAGACGCACCGGCACATAAGACGCACCCAATTTTAAAAGAGGAAGATCTTAAAAAAAAAAAAGATTCTGGACCAAATACTGTTGTAAAATATTTTATATCAACTGTGTAAAAGTTAACAGCCAAACATGTAACATGAACAGACAGTAAACAGTAAAAGTAACAAAAAAAAAGGCTGTAATGTTTTTCTTTGCCCCCACTCATCATTCTAAAGTCCACCATTCGTTATCACCATCACTGTTCCAGTGCAACATTGCCCCCACATTAGTAATACCGTAATAGCCAGTAACATTGTCACTACATTACTAATAATAGCTAGTAACATTGTCACTACATTACTAATAATAACTAGTAACATTGTCGCCACATTACTAATAATAGCTAGTAACATTGTCACCACATTACTAATAATAGCCAGTAACATTGTCACTACATTACTAATAATAGCCAGTAACATTGTCACTACATTACTAATAATAGCCAGTAACATTGTCACCACATTACTAATAATAGTCAGTAACATTGTCACCACATTACTAATAATGGCCAGTAACATTGTCACTACATTACTAATAATAGCCAGTAACATTGTCACTACATTACTAATAATAGCCAGCAAGTAACATTGTCACTACATTACTAATAATAGCCAGTAACATTGTTGCTACATTACTAATAATAGCTAGTAACATTGTCACTACATTACTAATAATAGCTAGTAACATTGTCACCACATTACTAATAATAGCCAGTAACATTGTCACTACATTACTAATAATAGCCAGTAACATTGTCACTACATTACTAATAATATCTAGTAAGATTGCCCCCACATTAGTAATAATACAGTGGTTCTCCAACTTTTTTAGTCGAGCCCCCCTGTAATCAAACACTCCCTAATTGCAGAACATGTTACTTACGTTTGTTATCTTGTATGTACATGTGTGAGATGTACCGTTGAGAGATGATTTGAGTTTGAGTTTATTAAAGAAGAGTTTCAGTCATTGAGAGCGTTTTGTTTTCCTCACGCGAGCAAGAGAGAGAGAGAGCGCTCATCTGTGCACCTGACGTCAACACATGGAAACAATTATATGCTTGCTGTTCTAATATAAATCCTTTTTTTTATTTTTGTCAGCTTATGAAAACCCACATAACTCCATTAATGAAGGAACAAACTGTCCAAGTTTGTGAAACTGTCCAAGTGAATGTTTAGCGGACAAAAAACCTCACAGACTGAAGAAGATGCAGATCGATCATCATCTTATCGTCAAACTCAAGAAACATCGCAGATAAACTATTAGCTGTGCCCATTTCACATCTTCAAATGTATTTTAGCGTGAGAAATCGGGTTTGTAGCGTGAGAGATCACTCAAATGCGAGAGTCTTACGTTCAATGTGTGCTCTGTAGTTTCGCTCGTGAGTATTGTTGGACTTTCGAGGGTCCAATGCGTGTTCAAAATGATTTTAGGAGACAGATGCCGACAGACCAGAGTTTATTAACAGGTTTAACAAGAGAGAAACCGAAAGCATCAAAAAACAACGCGTTGGAGAATCTCCTGAGATATTCTGACTCCTCTATCAAAGTTACCACTCTTTATACCCATGTTTAAGCTGTCTAAGCTGTTTTAAAACAGGATGTTTTCGAAACAGGATGCTAGAACAGGATGGGCTGTTCGCTCACTAATCTTCAAGCCTGTTCAGGCATTGTTCTTGAGTGTTAGAAGCCCTTTGCACACAAGCATATTCTAATTATTTAATATTACTACAGTATGGATGTGGAAGCACCGCTGCGGCTACCGTAGCCAATGGCATTGTGGGAAATGTAGTTTTTTTCCCGTTTTTGTTACGACCGCGCTATGGCAGAGATGGGCGATGACGTCAGCGCCGGGTGTACAAATATGGCCGCGGCTTTGGCCTTGCTCTGGAGCTCCGGAGCTCTTACGCCTCTCATACGGCTGTGACCGGACTTTGCGGTGATCTGCATTCAGTCTATAAGACACACCAACTTTTCCCCCTCAGTTTTGGGGAAGAAAAAGTGCGTATATATATATATATATATATATATATATATATATATATATATATATTTAAAAATATAAAAATATTTTAAACCTAATTTAATTATATTTGAGAAATGATCACAGCCCATGCCCAATTTTTTTGCCTTAAAGCTTTGAATGTCTACTATGTTATTGGTTATTATTGTTAGGTCGATAGCTGAGGTTTTTTTTTATTACAATCAACAAAACCTCAGCTATTTAAGCAAATTAATTATTTTTCTTCCATGACTTATTCGATGTACTCTCCAGCTTTATTTGTTTTTTTCACTCCCCATATTGTATTTTGTGCATTAAAGTCTCCACACGATGTTATTTTGTCTTCTGCTTTATTTATTATCTCATATAATGTATTTTTATCTATCTGCTTTCCTGTATTATAGTAATTTCTAATCTTTAACTCTTTACCACCTACCCAGACTTTATTTATCATTGATTCATATTTTTTGTTTATTTATATGACATGATATGAATAATTTTCAACTATACTGTTAGACAGTTGTCTCAGAGAGAGGACCCAGATGCAAGGAAATGAAAATGCAGGAGAAGAAAAAAAATCTATAAAATAACCACAGGCCAGACAGACCAGAACTAGAAACTAAAAGATGTAGATCTTCAGGGACGAAAACAGTCTCATAAACGCTCGATAGGGAGATGGCCTAGGTGAGCCCCCTCCATATCCAGAACAACCACAGACCAGACTAACTGCTAGAGAAATACTCGCAGTTGTGTTGAAAATTAGCGCGCATTAGCAACAGGTGCGCACAATAGACAGCTGAACAGAATCAATTAAACACACTCAAAGAAAAGCTAACTGAAGTAAATACACACTGATCACGGTTTGCGCAGGAAAAAAAGCACTACTCTCGTGTGAATGCACGCGTGAATACTCTCCCGCTTCATCGGCAGAGCCGCTAAATGTAGGCATAACATTCAGGTGTTGATTCGAATGCGCAGATCAGTGGGAGGAGCTACAGGTGCAGCCTTGTTTGAAAAATGGCTGATGGGATTGTTAAGTTCTGGTATTGTAAATCTGCATCACTAAGCTTTAAAATGCTCCAATGCTCCAAAACATCAAAAACTTGTTCGGTGCTGTGGCTAGGAGCCTAAAATCCTCCAGAGATGCACCCTCTCGTCGTGGTTCACCAACTTATCCACAGGAGCTTCAATTTGGACTGCAGTCGCGTTCAGTGGGAGCTTCAACTGATCCAAACCTAGCTCCTAACCTGTTGCATGGGCAGCTCCAGCAGGAAACCCGCGCGTCTGTCTCTGGTCAGTATTCTTGATATATTCTGTGTAAATAATGACCTAGAACCTCTACATATAGCTAGTCTTATGAAAGGACGAGACATAAATAAAAAGATAAATAACTTTTGTTTTTAACAATTAAAGCAACATGTTAAAAATGCTGTAATCATATAATGTAATTACTGTATTTGTTTAATTTAGAGTTTTTAGATTTATAAAGTATATTATTGTATTTCCAAGTAATCTCAAATGAATTATAGATTAACTTGGTTCTAGTGATGTCACAGAGACAAACCCCGCAATTCCCTCCTCTGACCGACAGAGGGAACCATCACCCCACTAACTTCTGCCCGCTACACTACATATCCTATCCCATGATACTATCCCATGATCCCTAGGTCCACATTGATTATTCACCCAGATGAAGAACATTTCACCCCTCTACTTAACAGACTGAAACTAATCACACTTTGCGAATTCTTGTTTGCCTACTGCTGCAATTCTGAGCGATTACTACCTGTGCACGCCTACCTTTTGTGACCCTGCCTGTTTACCATTTACGATTCTTGCTACCTGCCTGCTGTATTACTCTTTCTGTCACTGGATTCTGATTGTTTGCTGCCTGCTCTGACCATTAGCCTGTTGTCTGACTACGCCTGTCTGTCCTATATTGCTGCATACGCCGGTTCCTGAACTTTGCTTGTCTGACCTCGAATCCAATAAAGCCCGCAGATGGATCCCAACTCGAGTGACGGTTCATTACAAGTGAAGCATTAAACTGTATTTAACAGTGGTTTACTTTAGCTTTTTTTTTACAGTATACTCAGATATTAAAGTAAAATATAACTTATAGCTGTACTTGTGGGTAAATATATTTCACAGCAACATCAGAATTACCAAAAAATGTAATTCTTAAAATACTTCACTGTAGTACAGTTAAAACACTGCATATGTAAATGTCAGTTTTTTTTAATTGCTTGAGTTACATGTTAAACAATGGTTTGAATGTAATACTGATGGTGAAACAAGTAAATGAGAGCAAATGCTAAATGCAGATAAGGTTGGAGAATTTTAACAGAAATTAAGATGTTGAAAATGACAGTGTAGTACAAACACATTTGCTATCGTGGATCTACAATCTGCCTTTAAATGTTTGTCTTCTCTCCTTTCAGATTGACGCTGGAGACTACAACCTAGTCATCATCAGCAGCTTCAGTGCTGGTATTTCCTTAGTCTCCAAGATTGTCTCGGATGTTGGGACTGCAGTCTGGAACTGTTCATGGTTGTGCTCTTCACTGATGAATGGAGGTTGTGAGGACAAGAGGAGTCTCTTTGGAGGTCCTGCTCTCTTGAGCCCAGCTGATGGTTTCATTGAAGCCTTGTTTCGAACTCTCTTGATTTCCATAATTCATGAAATGTTCTTGTTTTCAAATGATAAATGGAGTCAACCTCTAAAAAAACCCATGTCTCAAAGCTTCTTTCTCATTACACAACACCCGTCCAATCACACATAGCAAAGCACTTTATTTTAGGTGTATTTACAGTACAATACCTTTGTACAAATGTTTGGAATTACTATTCAGTTTGTAGCAATGAAATGATATTTTATGTACCTTAAACATTTGAAAACACTTTTTGTCATAGTACAGATATCAAATAAACTCATAATTACTCATTATTACTTTGTTAAAAGACCATATTTTATAAGATCCCAATATTTTCTGGCATAAATAAGATCTTGCTTGAAAAAGGATGACTGAAATAAAATAATGAGAACATGATAAACATTTCAACCTAGTTTTGATGATACATATGATTATATTTATATTGAATATATATTTTTATTCTTTTAAATTATTATTTATAATAAACTTATATAACTTTAAAAGCATGAAGATGATCAGACAGCTCTGGCATTTAACGAAGTTTTAATGACGGTCCATCACTGTTTTAATTCCAGACAGTCTCCGAGCTGCACACGTTACAACTACAGCAAGCTCCTGATTGGTCGGCGTGGCGCGGAAAATCCGCCGAAGTTCAAAGTCCGAAGACCCGTCTACGGCCGATCTGCCTCATGTGCACGTCTCACAACAGTTCAATACGCACCTATCGCAGCAACTGCGGCTCTCAATTCCTCGCCGCTGAAGCCTCAGACGTGCACAAACGTGTCTTTGCATTGACTTAACATGGAAACCATCCGTGCTCACCGCGCAAACCATTTGATGTGAACATAGCTTAACTTACACATATAGCAATGCCACCACCGTTAAGTTCTTCCCTATCTCGTCTATAACCATTAATTCAAAAATTGTATTTAGTTTTAAGCCATGTTTCTTGCATACATATTATTTTAGGTTTTTTTGTATATATTTTTTTCAGTTCTAGTCCATTTGCTATTAAGCGACGTTTACACAGAAAAAGAAAAAAAAACAATACTCGCGCATGAATGCACACATGTTTACTTTCTGCTTGATCGCCTGATTCCCGTGGATAGCCACTTAATGCACGCATAACATTTAGGTGTTGATTCGAATGCGGGGATCAGTAGGAGGAGCTACAGGCGCAGCCTTGATTTGGAAATTGGCTGACAGGATTTTCAAGTTTCTATCTGCATCACTAAGCTTTGAAATGCTCCAAAACATCAAAAACTTGTTCGGGCTGTGACTGGGAGCTTAAAATTCCATGCAGCAGGAAACCCGCGCTGTCTCTGGTCAGTATTCATGATATATTCTGTGTAAATAATGACCTCTACATACTGCTAGTCTTATGAACGGACAGGAGTTTAATAAAAACAGAAATAACTTTTGTTTTCAACAATAAAAGTAACATGATAAAAACACTGTACTTATAATGTAAATACAGTGTTACCCCGCTATACGAATGCTTCGAGTTACAAAATGTTCAAGATACGAAGCGTCTCGCGGGAAATTTTTTGCTTCGAGATCCAAAGAAAAATTCGAGATACGAACATTTACAAGCTGTTCTGCTGTATTTTCCGCTTGACGTCATGACGTTACGTTGAACTTCCGGGTTCTTGCGTTCTCAGAAGCGTCTCTCGATCTCACACACTCTGTATTCTCCCCGCTTGTGCTTGAAACCGTGTTGGTGTCAGTATTTCATGAAATATCGTGTGAGTCAACTTTCATACGGAGTGCTGTAATGTGTTCCGCCCCCTGTTCCACCTCTTCCGACACATCGCCTCACTCTCAAGGTAAAGTTTCACATTTGTGTACATATTACGTATTTTGCTTGTGTTTTATTCTGTTTTATTATCATTTATTACATTAACAATGTGTAGATTTAAGGATTGAAGAAATGTTACTTGATTTTTCTCTGGTTTTCCTTTTTTTTCATCTACTTATACAGTTGTTTCTGAGAGCCGTTGCACGGATTAGGCGTTTTACATGTAAAACTTACGAATTGTTCGACATGCAAAGGTCACCTTGGAACGGATTAATTGCATATCTCTGGGTACTACTGTACTGTATTTGTTTTGAACCTTATTTAACTTCTTCCTCTGGGCGAATGGTGGTTGCTTTGTATTTCAATGCTCCTTACAAGCTGAAATATCAAAGGTTGCTTACCTCTGCACTTGATGTGCTACTGCTAGCCCAGATAGCTACGCCATCTTATCGCAGCACCTCTGATTCACAGCTAGAGTCAGTGTCTTCAGATTTTGTCCTGTAAACGTCCGTTTTTCCCGACGATGGGCAAAATCTGCATTTCTCCTGGCTGCGGTGGTTTTATCTCGTCGAAGGACTGTCACGAGCGGTGCGTGGAGTGTTTGGGCTTCAAACACGCCTGCATTGCTCTCGTGAGGCGTGAGTGTTTTTGCACTGCAACGCTCTGCCGAGCCGCACACTGAGGTATAGGAGATCCTTCTTCGAGGAAGAGGACACAGAGGCTTTGGCTTCTGGCGCTCCGCTTACTCGGGCTGGGTCATCCGAGGCCTCACCTGGCGGTGCTGGGCAAGTGACTTCAGGCAACCGGTCCGACTCCGGTCCGAACGACTTCTTTTCTTGGTTTGGAGCTGAACTCCGAGAAAATGAGGATCCGGCTTACGGCAGAACGCACCCAAACCTTGCTGTCTGCTCTCGCAGCGGTGTCATCTCGACGGACGGTCAAACTGAAAGGATTTCAGAGGCTCCTGGGGAAGGATTTCATTCCACTCGGGCTCCTGCATATGCGACCGTTTCAGCTATGGCTTTATTCTCGTGTTTCGAGTTGGGCATGGCGCAAAGGTCAGCTTCGAGTGCCTGTGACACCTGTGAATCCCCCCGTGGACCCCAAGCCTCTACCACCCGCGGTATTGAGGACTTTAGAGCATGCGTTAGCCCCTTCTAAGAGGTTAAGCTACACTCGCAAGTGGGGTCGGTTCATCGAGTGGTGCTCTTCCCACCGGAAAGATGCTATGTCCCATCAGAGTCGCCCTGACCTTCCTCCAGGAAGGGTTCGATCGGGGGCTGTTCCCTTCATCCCTGAAGGTATACGCAGCTGCGATTTCCTTCTTCCACCTTCGGGTTGAAGGGAAATCTGTCGGTAGCCTTGATCTGACATTGAGATTTCCCCAAGGGGCCAGACGGCTATGTCCCTCCAGGGATGTAGGGTTGAGGATGTCCCCTTTCAAGCCTCTTGCCAATGCAGACCTGCATGCCCTCTCTCTCAAAACAGCGCTTTTGCTGGCTCTGGCATCGCTCAAGAGGGTTGGAGATCTCCAAGCACTCTCTGCCGACGAAACCTGCCTGGAATTCGGCCATGAGGACTCTCTGGTGCGAATCAGACCCAGGCCCGGATTCATCCCCAAGGTCCCGTCGGTCCCTTTCCAGGACCAGACGGTGACGCTGCAGGCCCTGCCCCGGGAGGAGGCAGACCCAGCCCAGGGTACGCTCTGTCCAGTGCGCGCCCTTCGGCTTTACCTGGACAGAACCCGGAAGTTTCGTAACTCCTAGCAGCTCCTCATATGCTACCACGGCCAGCGCAAGGGGTATGCTGTGTCGAAGCAGCGGATAGCACATTGGATTGCGGAGGCTATTCAGCTGGCTTACCAGGCGAGTGGTGTACCCTGCCCTCTCACTAATTTGAGAGCCCATTTCACCCGCGCCATCACCGCCTCGTGGGCACTGGCCAAGGGGGTCTCACTCACCGACATATGTCAAGCTGCGGGCTGGTCGACACCCCAAACCTTCATCAGGCAATACTGCCTTGACTTAGGCGCTGTGCCTTCTGCGGTACTGAGTGGTGGCCGTTTTGCACCTCCCCATGGCTTTTTCGAACATCCGCTCCCTCATCACCAACTCCAATACTGATGGGGGCTCTGATCCGGGGCCTAAGCACCACTAGGACCCCTGCGTCAAGGATGGGCTGTGCTGTAGGTTCCTAGTCCTGCGGGAAGGAACCTTTTTTCACGTCTCCCGATTGGTGGATCGGTGAACCCTAGCCTCCCACCCACTCGGCATCTGACTGACGCGGAGCAGTCAGCTCTGCTAGGTTCTGTGGTAAGGTTTTGCCGCTGGGCCTGATCCCTACAGAACTCGGGCCGGACTTGCGGACCCCCCCTATTTGGGTGGCCCAATCCGTGTATGCTATACAAAGCCCCTCTTTAGGTGAGTTGTATTACCCCGTTTCCGTTCCGTCTCCTACCTGGGCGGGGAACAATGGCTTTTCGATTCTGTCCCCTTTTATAGCCGGCAGAACGCTCTCCACTTGCTAGAAGCCCTCTTCAGGTCTCGATGCAAGCCTCCACGTGCCCCTGTTCCACATCAGAGGCACACTCCTTCTGGTTGCCCTGCGCTACAGCAGAACGCAACTCACCCCGCAATAGACTATGTCCGGGCTAAGGGGCAGAAGGAGTTCCTGGCCAGGCGCCTGACTAATACCTAACCTTCACAGCTTAGAGTCGGTCTGGCTGGATGGACTTAGTCATGGCCCTTTGCAAGGGGGTTCCCTTAGTTGAGACATCGACGCAGTCTGCGTCTCGACTAAAAGGGAAGGTCTAGGTTACTTTTGTAACCTGAGTTGGCCATGTACTTCAAGTCGCTGGCCAATCCCTTGGCCATGTACTTCAAGTCGCTGATCTGAGGTGCCGTAGAGGTAAGTAGGTTCGGCTCCTCGAAAAAAAGCAGAATGAATGTACAGCTACGCTCTGCTCTTATAGAGCAGTTGATTGCTAATCAACTTCACTCGCAAATTAATTTGCCCGTTAAATATTCGGCTCCACCTCCTTTCAGGATCGGCTCCTCCCATAATCGACACATCAACACAGTCTGCTTTCCCTCCTTCAGTGAACGTGGGTTAGGAAAGTAACCCAGACGATTTATACAGTGTACAACAATTTTCAAGTAATCTTAAATTAACTATATACAGTGGTACCTCGAGTTACGAATGCTTGGAGTTATGAAATGTTCGAGATACGAAAGGTCTCGCAGGAATTATTTTGCTTCGAGATACGAAAAAATTCCAAGATATGAAAAACAGTAGACAGTTCTGCTCTATTATCCGCTTGTTTAGACTGATGTTGCGCTGCGGTTCCGGGTCTTGGTGCTCCATTCTCCCATTGCACACAGTGCTAAAGGGGCTGATATGCCTTAAAATACTTTAAATCAGTTTTAAATCAAGCTAAACATTATGTATAGATTACCAATAATCTGCTATAACAAACGTTAGTGTCAAGGTGTCGTTAAAGAAATAACGTTTATAACATGGAAAGTGCTGTTCTGCAGCGCAACTTAAAGAAACCCAGTGACAGGTTCTCAGAAGCTCTCTCTCCAGTACGCTCAGTACTGTCTGTGCTTGTGCTTGAAACCGTGTTGGTGTTAGTAATTCGTGAACTATCTTGAGAAAGTTTCATTTCATTTCATTTTATACGTAGTGCTGTAATGTTTTCTGCCATCCGTTCCACCTCCTCCAACGCATCGCTTCACTCTCAAGGTAAGGTTGTTAAGCTTCAGTGACCACGGAGACCCAAATGCAGGCAGGGAAAAAACAAAGTCTTTATTGCTTAACTAAAATTGACAAATACAAAAAACTCAGAAGAAAACAGGCACCGGCGGAGTCCTCACGCCATACAAGAACACCAAAAATAAAAGGCAATCTGGGGAAAAAAATACAAAAGAACCAACTCACTTCTTGGAGAACACTAGGCACATGCAAACAGTATGACCTCGCAAAGAGACAGGGAAAAGAAAGAGGTTTATAAAGGGGAGAAAAGCAATAAGGCACACCTGGGGAGAAATCACAAGGTAATCAAGGAACTAGAGAGGGACACCTGAAGGTGATTAATTAAGACAAACTCAAACAGAAAAAGAAAGAGCACTAACAAAGGTTTCACATTTGTGTTCATATTACGTATTTTATTTGTCTTTTATTCTGTTTTATTAATATTTATTACATTAACAATGTGTAGATTTAAGGATTGAAGAAACGTTATGTGATTTTTCTCTGGTTTTCCAATTTTTGAATCAACTTATACTGTTGTTTCAATGTGCAGGCTTGCTGTCTTGCTTGGATGCGTCCGAGTAGACCCCCATGAGAGATGAAGGGGAGGAAGGTGGGAGCGATGAAGCTGATTCAGTGAACAGGAGGAAGGAACAGCTTATATGGAAAGGGTTGATTGAATAATTGAAGTAGGTGTGGCTCCAGATAGTCTCCTCTCGAAATACGTTTAATAAACTGTATTTCAGGAGTTCGAATATCTGGACCCGCTTTACGTTCGTAAGCCTGTGTGGTGGGTACGAATGTGCAGGCTTGCTGTCTTGCTCGGATGCGTCCGAGTAGACCCCAAAAAGTTATGACAGCTGCCATGCATCGTACCCCCCAGAAACTTTGAGGATGGCAGAAGGAAAACGTGGGGTCGGGAGGGGAATGGGGGTCTGCGGGAAGGTTACTTCAGTAGGAAGTTGCAAGGAAAGGCTGGTGGGAAGTGCTTTGGGAGAGGGACAGGGAGGAGATAATTCTGTTGGTTCTGGGATGGGAGATGGGGTTGGGAGGGGAATAGGGGTCTGCGGGAAGGTTACTTCGGTAGGAAGTTGCAAGGAAAGGCTGGTGGGAAGTGCTTTGGGAGTGGGACGGGGAGGAGATGCTTCTGTTGGTTCTGGGATGGGAGTCTGCAAGAAGGTTACTTTGGTAGGAAGTTGCAAGGAAAGGCTGGTGGGAAGTGCTTTGGGGGTGGGACGGGGAGGTGGTTGCTACGTTGCTGTGCGGTCCGACCCTTTAGGTGCATAACTTCAAATCCAGAAGGTACTCCGGAGTCAGGCCTGGGTTAAGCATGAAAATCCTCAGGGGTTTTCTAAGGAGTCAGCTTATGATTGAAAGAAATCAAGCAAGCGCTTCTGGTATCGGCCTTGGTTTAGGTGTAGCAAACCGGAGGACGTGAGTCCGGAGTGCTGACCTATGATCGAAGAGAAACGACACCAAGCCACGATGCAAGTTAGCGGGTGATACTGTCCAGCGCTAAGGTGACTGGGCAGGCGTCGTATAGGTGCTTAACTCAGATCTCAGAAAGCGCTTCTGGAGTTGGGTCTGGGTTAAGCGCAGTGAGCCTGGGGACATGCCGCCAGCTGGATTTCAGAAAACACAGTGGTTTGTTTCTCAACCAAGATGGCGCCAGTGTGTATGGCCGGCTGTCTGTCTCTCCGAGCTTTGATTGCTTTTATGCTGTTTTTATCTTTTGTCACCCTAAGTGTTGACTCACTGTACGTCTATGATCGACAAACGCTCCTAAATCTGAGATCATTTGTTGAAAATTTTGCTGAGTTTCATCAGGATGGTCAGAAAACCTATCCTCCACTACTCTCTGGTATACCAGCTTACCTGTGCTGCACGCCGGCTCTACCTGTACGTAGAAGATGCAGACACCATGGAAAACGCAGCGGAAGGATGGTGAAGCTTAAGGCCAGCTTGTCACTCTCTCGTGCGGAGAATTTCGTGATGATCCCACCGTTAGATCGCCGTTCTGTGCCCTGGCGCTCCCATGACTCGATCAAATCTAGCCTTTTCCCAGTGGTCGGCTTGGACGGAGGGCCAATGAATCGCCGTCTTCATTGTCGCCTACTCCAACGTGGGGCGAACCTCCACAACCTGCGGCCTCTTCCTCCTAATCCCCCGGCGGGATAAACCACTGAGCAAAGACTTTTTAAATATCATTGACTCTTTTAATCTTGTACAAACGTGTTGTTGGTCCCACTCAAGAGCATGTACACACTCTGGACTTAGTTCTGACTCATGGTTTTCCTGTTGCAAACTTAGAGGTGTTTGATGCATCGTTTTCAGATCATATGCCGGTGGTCTTTGACTTTCTGCTTCCATGCCCTGTTGTCAAAAAGCCGTGCGCTCCTGCTCAGCGGCACCGTGTCGTTACGTCCTCCACTGCTTCTCAGTTTTCCGCTTTATTCTGCCAAACTTCTGCTGCTGATCCTTGTACCGCAGACGTAGACGCACTCTTTTCTTGTTTTAATTCTAAACGCCTGTCTATTTTAGACTCTGTGGTGCCGGTGAAAACTAGACACGCAAAACCTAGTCCTGAGCCCTGGCTGAATGACGTCACACGCGCAGCCAGGCGTGAATGTAGAAAAGCGGAGAGAAAGTGGAAAAAGGACATGCTACAGGTGTCTTTCCAAATTTTGAAAGACAGCTGGCGCAATTATCAGAAAACTGTAAAAACTGAAAGAAATAAGTATTTCTCTGACATTATTGCTTCCAACTGTAACAATCCCCGCGTTCTGTTTAAAACCATCAACAATGTTATCAATGCCCCTAAAACAGCCTGCTTGGAAGCTTCAGATGAATTATGTGAGTCTTTTTTGCACTTTTTTATTAGCAAGGTTGAGAGCACCAGAGCCCTCATACACCCCCCTTTATCTAACCCAACAAACCTGATCACTCCCCCTGCTGTATTAGACCAATTTGAGCCTGTTGATCTGCCTCTGTTAATGAGCATTGTTGATCATATGAAGCCCTCTGGGTCCCCTAAGGATCTCCTTCCACCCCTTCTCTTTAAAGAGGTTTTTCCAACAATAGCTCCAGATGTGCTCAATATTATAAACAGCAGCTTAATAAATGGTATGGTCCCTGATGTTTTTAAGCATGCTGTGATGCAGCCTTTAATCAAGAAGCCTGGTCTTGACATGTGTGTCCTCTCAAATTTTAGGCCAATTTCAAAACTCCCTTTTATCTCAAAGATTTTAGAAAAAGTTGTTTTTAGTCAATTGAATGTGTTTTTAGACGAACAGAAAATCTTTGAGGTGTTTCAGTAAGGTTTTAAAACTCAACACAGCACAGAAACTGCACTATTGAAGGTTTTTAATGATATTCTCTTAGCCACAGACTCTGGCCACCGTGTCATCCTGGTCCTGCTCGACCTCACTGCGGCTTTCGACACAGTGGACCATGACATCCTCCTGTCTCGACTGAAAGACTGTGTGGGAATCCAGGGCAGTGTGTTACAATGGTTTAGGTCATACCTGACAGGGAGAAGTTTTAATGTCCTGGTGGGGTCTACCGAATCCTCTGCTGCCCCTCTCACCTGTGGAGTGGCCCAAGGCTCTATTCTGGCCCCACTCATCTTCTCCCTATACCTCCTTCCTCTCGGTTCCATTCTCCGTAAACATGGTTTCTCCTTCCATTTTTATGCGGATGATACACAAATCTACATGCCCTTAAAGCAAAACCAACCTCATTCTGTTCAACAACTCTTAGCCTGTGTTGAGGAAATTAAATCCTGGCTGTCAGCAAATCTGCTACATTTTAATGACTCTAAGACAGAGGTCATACTGTTTGGACCCAGTGATGCCTCCGCTGCTGATGTAGATCTGGGTGCCCTGACACAATATCAAAGGTCCACAGTGACAAATCTTGGTGTAAAATTGGACTCCAATCTGAAACTTGATGCTCAGGTCAGTGCAGCTGTCAAAGCGAGCTTTTTTCAATTGAGGCAACTAGCCAAAGCCAAACATTTCCTTTATATGCATCATTTTGAGATTTTAATTCATGCTTTTATTACGAATCGCTTAGATTACTGCAATGCACTTTATTATGGGCTCAGCCAGGCTTCACTTACACGACTACAACTGGTACAAAATGCTGCTGCACAGCTTTTAACTGGGACTAAGAAACGAGAGCACATTACTCCGATTTTAAAGTCATTGCCCTGGCTCCCGATTCGCTTTCGCATTGATGTTAAAATTCTCTTATTTGTTTTTAAATCTCTTCATGGTCTCGCCCCTCAATACATGTCTGACATGCTCCAGCCCCACTGCCCGGCCCGCTCTCTAAGGTCAGCTGACCAGTCTCTCCTGGTCATCCCAAGAACACAGAGAAAGCTCAGGGGGGACCGCTCCTTCTCTGTTGCAGGTCCAAAACTGTGGAACAAACTGCCTTTGCACCTTAGACAGATGGATTCTTTTATGGTTTTTAAGTCATCCTTAAAAACACATCTTTTTACTCTGGCTTTTAACTCTGTCTGAATTGTTGACTTTTACTTGTTTTATTGTTCTTACCTCTGACTGGTGTTTTTATTGTGTGGTTTTATATTTCTATGCTTTATCAAACTTTTATTTATTTTATGTTACATCACTATTTTTATTAGCCCTACACCTCATAGGCTGTGTACAGCACTTTGGCTGACCCTGTTGTTTTCAAAAAGTGCTATATAAATAAAGATGGATTGGATTGGATTGTTGTCTTAAGATCGACGGAAGTCGATATCAGCCCTCAACGTAAGTTAGCAGATGTCTCTTCCAGTTGCTAAAGTGCTGTGCAATCGGTCCCTCTAGGTGCATAACTTGGTACTCGGAAAAGCGCTTCCGGTGTCGTGTTTGAGTGGCGTGGCAACCTAGACGTGCCTTAGAGGAGCCAGCCTAATCGAAATAAATCGATGCCAGGCCACGAAGAAAGTTAGCGGGTGATCCATTTAGCTCTAAAGGTACCGTGTAGATATCTTCTAGCTGCTGACCTGGGACACAGAAAGCTCTTCTGGTATTGAGTCTGGGTCAAGCGCAACATTCCAGGGGTGTGCACCCGGGTGTTACCTTAAGATCGATGGAATTGATACCTGCCTCAATGCAAGTTAGCAGATTCCCCATCCGGTTGCTAAGGGGCCAGTGATCAACCTATACGTGCATAACTTAGAGGGAAAATCACTTCCGTTATCGGGTCTGGTTGGGAGTGCTCGGGGGTGGGGGAGTGGGTTGTCGCCAGACCTCGATGCAAGTTAGCGGTTAATCAAGCGGCTTTGAGGTGAAAGGTGAAGTGAGGGCATGTGGGGGTGGTGGGGTTGGGGTCAGTGGCAGGGTTATTGGAATAGGGTGGCGTGGCATTGCGGAGATGATGATTATTGGTTCTGATGTAGGTCCTGAAGGCTTCTGAGGACCATCTGGGGAGGGGGGGGGGAGTCTGTGAACTCAGAACGTCTGGGAAACCTGGTGAAGGCAAGGATGAACATGGCTTCTAGAGAGTGGGCAGTTAGGGGATTGTATGTGCCCGATCTGGGAAAATATATGCATTTGGATAGGATGTCCAGGGTTATGGGCAGGCGGGAGTCCGGGTTATGGGGTTTGGGAGCTTTTGATGCCTTTAAGCAGCATGGAAGTGTGGGAGCTAGATATGGTTGGTAGGGGGACCCATAATATAGTTTATGGGAAAAAGGATGCCACTGGTGTAGCTTCTTACAGCGGTGGAGAAAGGTGTGGGGGAAGTTATGGACAGTAGGGAGAAGTCAGGGAAGGGGAGGGAAAAGTGGCTGTGGATGATTTAAATGATTTACAAGTGATGATGTATGATGCAGGGTTCTAGGGGAAACTGCTTGGAGCATGGTGTCGAGTGATGAATCCAGGGGGGGGGGGGGTGATTCAGGGGAATATTATTTCTGAAAAGTGAGGTACTGGGGTCGGGTCTTGATCCGCCTTGGGAACCAATGTTCTGAATTTCTGGAAAAGAAAGCGAGAGAAAGAGTCAGGAATCTGGTTTTTTGTTTCCTGGAATATGTTTGGCTCTAATAATGGATTGTTTACAAGCTACAATCCATATTAATCTTTTGATAAAGGGGAAGGGAGGGGGCGCTGGCTCTGGCTTTGTTGATGCAATTAACGATAGCCATAATGTCGCAATGGACTAGAATGTTGAGGGAGGTCCACTCGTGGCCCCACAAGTGGGCTGCCACCACTAGGGGGTACAGCTCGAACAGAGCGGAGGATTGGTCTTGGGATTGGAAGTAAGGGGGCTATGTTGATACAAACCAACGACCTGAAAGGTAACCCCCGAAACCTGCGGAGGGGGCTGCATCTGTAAAAAGGCGGATGTCGATGGGGGAGGAAACTACGTCAGAGTAGAATATGGAGATGCCATTCCATTGCCTGAGGTAGGAAATCCAAAGGCTGAGTTCATTGTGGCAAGCATCTGGGAGGGTGGCAGTATCGTGGAGCTGTGGGATGGTTGGAGTGAATGACAGAAGGAGGGACACGAAAGGTTTACTTTGAGGGATAATGCGCATGGCAAAATTTAAGTGTCCTAGAAGAGAGGGAAGTCTCTTTTGGTTGTTTTTGGCTTTCGATGGCTGAAGTTGCTATTTGAATGATGCGGCCAATTTGAAGGACAAGGTTGATGTTGTAATTGTTAATTAGAATCCAGCAGATGCCTTCTGTGAGGGTGTCGAATATTTTTGGGCTGCTCTTACAACCAAAAGTCAAACGTACTGCAAAGTAGAATTTTTCTTTCCAGGAAATGCAGAGTAAATGCCAAAAATCAGGGTGGATGTTTTGAAAGCTGAGGAGATGTCTAGCTTGGCTAGCCACGCCCCTTTCCTGCGATTTTGATTAATTCTGTAGCTTGATGGATGTCATGGTAACTTAAGGAAAATCATAAATGGGAATGAGACTTTTAATGCTGGGAGTGGTGGAATTATGAGGAGAAGATAGATCAATGATGAGCCTTTTCTTGTTGGAGAAATTTTTGGATGCTACTCCAATGGGGCTGGAGAGGAAAATTCTGAAGGGGGTAAATTCGAAAGGACCGACTATGAATCCTGCTTCGACTTCTTTAGCTAGAGGAGTGTCGACTGTTTCTGGTTCTTTTAATGCGGATTGGAGATTATTGGAAATAGAATTGGAGGATATGTTAGTAGAAACTCCAGGATTAAATCCTCGGTGAGGCCGTTGATGATGATCTGAAATGCAAGGGAAAGGGTGATTAGATAATTCAAGTACAAGCTAGAAATAATGACTGTGTCGAGAAGTAAACATTTTTTTTATATGGGGCATGTGATGCGTGAGTGGGCTCCCCCTCAATGGGAGCAAATGTGCAAAACTTGCATTTTGCTCTAAAGCCACTAAAGCCTCTGAAGACGCTTCTCATGCTGATGAAGACGTGCACTAACGGACCTTGGTCCAACGTCCCCCAGTAATCATTTGATTCCATTGGTCCAGTCTGTTCGCGCACTTGGCTCAGAAAAGCCGGTGGTGGAGTCTCCGTGAAGTTGGCCCCCCACCTACGCGCTCTGCCTTCCTCTTTTACTTGTGCTCTTAGTGCTAGATTTGTGCTGATTTGTGCCGTTGGAATCATATTTTGTGCTGTTATAGATTTTGAGATATTAAACATTATTTTATAGGTCATCCAGAGGTCGCCGGCCCCCCATCAAACTCGGGGGGAAAACGGTACACTTCGTTAGTGCTAGGATTGTGCTGATTTGTGCCGTAAAAAGTTTTGTTTGTGCTGCTTTATTTTTCAAGATATTAACGTTTTTTTGACAGGCGGATGACATCACTCAGCCCCCCATCAAACTCCAAATGGCACGAAAACGGTAAGCTTCGTTAGTGCTAGGATTGTGCTGATTTGTGCCGTAAAAAGTTTTAATTGTGCTGCTTTATTTTTTGAGATATTAGCTTTATTATGGTTGGTGACGTCACCTAGCCCCAAACAAACTTAAAACTGACAGAAAACTATTTTAGACGATTGTGCTGCTTAGTGCTAGGATTGTGCTGATTTGTGCCGCTAAAAGTTTTAATTGTGCTGCTTTATTTTTTGAGATATTAGCGTTATTGTGGCTGGTGAAGTACCCCCAAACAAACTTAAAACTGACAGAAAACTATTTTAGACGATTGTGCTGCTTAGTGCTAGGATTGTGCTGATTTGTGCCGCTAAAAGTTTTGTTTGTGAAGCATGTTGCTCTTCACCATATGAATAATTTAAGGTGGGCGGTCACATATCACTCAATATCAATAGCAGTGAAAACTATTCTAGACAATTGTGCTTCTAATGGCTATTGAGATTTGTAAACATTTTGTTTGTGCTGCTTTATTTTTTTCCCCTCAGGAGCTGACGTAACTTACCATCATATCCAAACGCAATGGAAACCTGGGCTGGTTTGTGCCAATTCTGATTAAATTTGTTTACTTACCTACAAAAGCCTCGAGTGTCTTTCATCGAATACTGTTTTATGTACAATAAAAAAATGCATACTGTGTTATAACATTTGCAGACAATAAAATTCAACGAACCAATATAAAATGAAAAACTTTTTATTGTAATTTTAAACTTTGACCGAAAAAAAGCCTCAACAGTATGTGTCTTTCGATGCAACTGGTTCTGTGGTCAGGAAACTGGACAGACCAAATGGAAATCCTGGGCACATCTTTCTTTACCAGGGTGTTCTGAAAGGGCATAACAGCTCCTCTGTCCCTGTGATACAAATGTTGTCAGAGAGACATGATGTACTTGTAATATCACACTGGATGGCTGAGTGGATTCGTGCAGGTGCACAAGTACCAAAAGAGGTGGTGAGTGATTTCTCACTGGCCCTTCTCAGAGCACAGGTTAAAGCATTCACACCTCATCCAGACCTTAAGTCTTACATCAATGAATGATTGATTTAATGATGTGAATTGTGATGCTTGTGGGCTACTTACCACTCTGGACTGGAATAATGGTCCCTGCCTTCCAAAGCACCCATCTCACAGCAAGTTCTGCCTCTGTTGAAGCGGAGTTCAAGAATATTAAACATGGCCTTTTCAAGCACTAAAAGCTACCCATTCAGGTAGACTGTTTCATTACTCGCCATCTTAGCTTCATCGAGGGAAACATGCAGGTTTTTCTGCAACAGAACAAGAGAATTCCAGCCAGAAATGTGGATTACTCAGTAGGGCTGGGCGATATGGACCAAAAGTCATATCCCAATATATTTAGGCTGAATATCAATATACGATATATATCCCGATATTTTTATCAAAAAGTGAGAGCAATTGTTTAGTCACAGTCAAACCCAAATATGACATTTCACAAGTAGTTTTATTTAAACTGGCCGGATGAAACAATACTCAGCTGGAAACTCCAGGAAAAGTATCTGGTTGCTATAACAACCGACAATGGGAGCAACATCGTCAAAGCGGTTGAACTGAACAAGTGGGTGAGGATGCAGTGCTTCGGTCACAGACTGCACTTGGCTATTGGTGAGTGTTGTAAAGAGTATTCAGATAATAATCATAATAATAAAAAATTAGTAGAAAAATTATTAAAATTATTTTCTTTTGTTTGTCTGAATAAAATGAACCGTCAGGCTCATATAAGACTCACACGTCCTGCTCGACCACATGTCACTGGTTAACGCGAAATGTTTCACGTTAGCGAGCTGGTCAGCAAGGCGCTGCCTAACGTCAATGTACATTTGTGGCAGTGCTTCCCTTGCAAAGTAGTTGCGACTGGGGAGCTCATATCTCGAGTCTATGGTTTTTAGTAGCTTTTTAAAGCCAACTTGTTCCACAGTTGCAACAGGGACCATATCTTTAGCGATGTGATAAGTGACTGCTTTAGTTATAGTGCACCACTTGTCACTTTTTTATTTTCGTACGGTACACCACGGGAAAATGAAGCTTGAAGGGAGCTTTGTGTCGGGGCTGGAGCTTTTGCGGGTTGCGGTTGGCTTACAGCTGGGGCCTCTGCAGCGCGCAGTTTCACACACTCTTCATACTGCAGTTTGTGCCACTGTTTTAGATGGTGAAAAAGATTTGTAGTGCTTCCACCCCTGGCTGTAACTTCTTTATGGCACTCCCTACATATGACATGGTTTCGTTTCTCATCAGAAACTTTGAATCCGAACCATCTCCATATTACTGAGCCGCTACTTTTTTGTTTACCAACTAATTTCTCCGCATGCTCAGCAGATGTTGTTGCTTCCTCCATGTTTGTTGAAGAGTGCCGGCGGATTGTCTGCTCCAGAGTCCAGCCCCTCCCCTCTCTGTGCCTGAAAGAGGAGGGGCGTGGGAAGTAGTGCTGAGAGCTCCGGGTTAAAGCAGTTTGCTGGAGCAAGGCTCACAGCGCAGTTTGAACTACGCAGCCTATATCGATATATGCGATATGGTCAAATTTCATTTCTAGTTTAAAAATATATCGATATATTTTTAATATCGATATATCGCCCAGCCCCATTACACAGCTGCTGCCCCAGAACCAACTTCCAAAACTTTAGAAGCCAATAAACAGAGTGCTGGACGATGTGAGGAGTTAGATGATGTCTATCCAACTGACCCTGTGGAAAACTGAAGAGGAATGAGTGTTTCGCCTAAAAAACGGAAGAGGGCATCCTACCTGTCTCCTTGTCCTGAATGGCTGCATGTAGACACATCTGTGAGGGAGAAGAGAGTTACAGTTGGCCTGTTAAAAAACAGGAACAATCAGCAGCCTGTAAAACATTCCTCACTGAATTAAAGTGTGTCTGTGTTGAACACATGTGCTTTTGATGCTTTTTGTCAGACTTTATGTTGTGCATATTGTGATTGTAGCTCATTTCAAAATATTGTAAAGGAAGAATCGAACAACCAGGCCCTTCAGCTTGTAAAAGCCATCACAACAGACAGTGTGAACAAACAGACAAACCTGAATAGAGCAGAGCGGGTAAACTAAATCTTCACAGCTGAAAAATTAAAAGTCAGGTGACCTGCAAATTACTAGTGCAACATTTTAGCTGTGGTCAACAAGACTATGAGGAACATTGCAAGTGTTTATTTCATAAAGCAATGCTCTTCACAGTACTGCAGCCGCGCGTACGATCAGGGAGGTTCCATTTCTATTGATCTTCTGCAGACATTTGGTATTGAAGTTCAAGTTCAAGTTCATTTAATTTATATAGCGCTTTTCACAACAGACATTGTCTCAAAGCAGCTTTACAATAAACCAACAAGTTTAAACTCAACAAAGTGAAACTAAATTAATTACTAAGTGGTGTATATGTCCCTGATGAGCAAGCCTGAGGCGACTGTGGCAAGGAAAACTCCCTTTTGGAAGAAACCTTGAGAGGAACCGGACTCAAAAGGGAAACCCATCCTCATTTGGGTAACAACAGCAGTGTGATAAACTATGGTATAAACATATGATCTGGTAGTATGAACAGATAATATAGTATAAACAGATGATATAATAATATTAACATAAACAGATAATATAGTATAAACAGATGATGACTGTTCGGTGTAAGTCCAGGGGTGCCGGAACATCTCCAGGTGAATCTGTTTGTTAGGTTGAGGGCTGGTGGCGAGCCTCCCGGCGTCGGAACTTCTCCTGATGAGTCTGGTTGTTGGGGTGAGGAGCTGGTGGGCAGGGCTTCTGGGAGCCTCGGGATGAGTATTGGAAGAAGAGTGGAGCTGGTGGGCTGAGGTCCAGGGGGTGCCGGAACATCTCCAGGTGGATCTGGTTGTTAGGGTGAGGTGATGGTGAGCGAAGCCTCCGCGAATCTCCGGATGAGTATGGAAAAGAAGAAAAGAAGAGAGGAGCAGAATTAGCGTAGCTGCTGTTCATAATATTAGTATAGTTTAATGTAATATTAATATAGTATAATGTAATATTAATATAGTTTAATGTAATATTAATATAGTTTAATGTAAGATCGCAGTTTTTCACAGAGTTAAGTATAGGCTTTACTGAAAAGATACGTCTTTTCTCTACACTTAAACTGGGCGAGTGAGTCTGAGCCACGGACGCTGTCAGGGAGGCTATTCCAGAGTTTAGGGTCTAAATGTGAGAACGCTCTACCGCCTTTAGTGCTCTTTGCTATTCTAGGAACTACTAGAAGTCCAGAGTTTTGGGATCTTAAAGTGCATGTGGGGTTGTACCGTATTAGGAGGTTTGATAGATAACTGGGCGCTAATCCATTTAGGGCTTTATAAGTCAATAGCATTATTTTGTAATCAATGCGAAATTTGACGGGAAGCCAATGTAAAGATGATAAAACTGGGGTTATATGCTCATATTTCTTTGTTCTAGTTAGAACTCTAGCTGCTGCATTCTGCACTAACTGTAACTTATTTATTAATGATACTGAAGAACCACCTAGTCTCCAGGTCATGAATGCATGGACAAGCTTCTCTGCATCAGATAACGATAACATGTTTCTAAGTTTTGAAATATTTCTGAGTTGAAAGAAGGCTGTTCTTATGGTATGACTGATGTGATTTTTAAAAGATAAGTCACTGTCTAAGATAACTCCCAGGTTTCTTACTGTGGAACTAGCGGTTACAGTACATCCCTCTAAACTAAAATTTAAATGCTGGGTGTTCTGTGTGCTGTTATTGTTGCCGATGAGCAAGATCTCCGTTTTATCTGGATTTAATAGAAGAAAGTTATGAGTCATCCAAACTTTTAAGTCTTTAACACACTCGGTTAACCTCGCCAAGTGTGATGCTTCTCCCGGTTTTGAGGAGATATACATCTGGGTATCATCGGCATAGCAGTGGAAGCTAATTCCATGCTTTCTAATAATATTACCTATGGGAAGCATGTATAATGTGAAAAGTAGGGGTCCTAAGACAGAGCCTTGTGGAACCCCATATTTTACTTGCATTAGAGTAGATTGTTCTCCATTTAAATCTACAAACTGGTAACGATCAGACAGATATGATTTAAACCATTTTAATGCTGATCCCTGAATGCCTATGAGATTTTGTAAGTGATCTAGTAGGAGGTCATGATCAATAGTGTTGAATGCAGCACTAAGATCTAATAAAACTAAGAGAGAGACGCAGCCTTGGTCTGAAGCTAAGAGAAGATCATTTGTGATCTTTACTAGTGCAGTTTCTGTGCTATGATGGGGCCTGAAACCTGACTGAAACTCTTCAAAGATATTGTTCTCTTTCAGGAAACTACATAACTGGGCTGACACAACCTTTTCTAAAATCTTAGACATAAAGGAAGGTTTGAGATTGGTCTGTAGTTTGATAGTTTGTTTTGATCTAAATTTGGTTTCTTGATGAGAGGCTTGATAACTGCTAACTTGAAAGGTTTAGGGACATGACCGAGGGATAGCGAGGAGTTAATGATATTAAGAATAGGCTCTCCAGCTGCAAGTAACTCGTCTTTTAGCAGTTCGGTGGGAATAGGATCTAACACACATGTTGTGGATTTGGTTTTATTTATAAGGCCATACAGCTCTTCCTGTCCTATACTTGTAAAACACTGTAATTGTGACTGAGTAATTTCAGGTGAGACTGGAACACAGGATGCTGTCAGAGGTTGGACGTCAGAAATTGTGTTTCTTATATTTTAAATTTTTTCAGTGAAGAAGGTCATAAAGTCTTCACTACTAAACTGAGATGGAATACTCTTTACAGATAATTGATTTGTTGTTAGTGTAGCCACTGTGTTAAAAAGGAACCTGGGATTGTTCTGATTGCTTTCTATCAGTTTGCTCAGGTGCTGAACCCTTGCAGCCTTTAGTGCCTGTCTGTAACTGAGCATACTGTCTCTGTATGCAAGTCTGAAAACCTCTAGTTTAGTATTTCTCCATTTCCTCTCTAGAATGCGGGTTTCTCTCTTGAGAGCACGAGTGTGGCTGTTATACCATGGTGCAGGTGTTATTTCTCTAACCTTTTTTAACCTGATGGGGGCGATGGTGTCTAATGTGCTAGTGAGAGAGGTGCCTATCATGTTAGTTAATTCATCTAGATCGTTCGGATTTCGGGGTGTAGTTAGATAATTAGACAGATCGGGCAGTTTACTTATGAATCTGTCCTTAGTTGATGGAACAATAGTCCTACCGAGTCTATAACGTGGTGAGACGCGACAAATCTGCTCTACTGGTAATGTGAACATGACAAGATAATGGTCTGTAATATCATCAGACTGAGGTATAATGTTTATATCACTGACGTCTAATCCGTGGGATATTTTTATTATGTAGGTATTGGTCACCTACAGGCTGCTTTGGAGAGTTCTTTAAACCTTTGTGAATCTTGCTGTCTCAGGCCAATCCAAAATCCATCCAACGGCCCCACTGAATTAAAAACAGAAGAACAGACATCAGGAAAAGTTCTCTGTGCAGGAAAAGTCAGCCACAGTTACAGCCTGGGAGAACTTCTATGGATTGACACGGACCTTAGAGGCAACATCACTGCTCCTTCACAAATGAAAGGTTTAGGGACATGACCGAGGGATAGCGAGGAGTTAATGATATTAAGAATAGGCTCTCCAGCTGCATGTAACACGTCTTTTAGCAGTTCGGTGGGAATAGGATCTAACACACATGTTGTGGATTTGGTTTTATTTATAAGGCCATACAGCTCTTCCTGTCCTATACTTGTAAAACACTGTAATTGTGACTGAGTAATTTCAGGTGAGACTGGAACACAGGATGCTGTCAGAGGTTGGACGTCAGAAATTGTGTTTCTTATATTTTCCATTCTTTCAGAAATCGTTACGTGTGATATAAAACCCAAACATAGCTTAATGGTTTAATAGCTTAAACCAGTTGCATGCAGTCTCTAAGAAGAGATAAAATAGCCAAACACAACATTAAATAAACACTAGATAAACTTATGATTGCAGGTAATATCCCGCCCCAATAACGCTAATATCTCGAAAAATAATGCAGCACAATTAAAACTTTTTGCTGCACAAATCAGCACAATCCTAGCACTAAGCAGCACAATCGTCTAAAATAGTTTTCTGTCAGTTTTAAGTTATTTTGGGGCTAGGTGACGTCACCAGCCACAATAACGCTAATATCTCGAAAAATAAAGCAGCACAATTAAAACTTTTTGCTGCACAAATCAGCACAATCCTAGCACTAAGCAGCACAATCGTCTAAAATAGTTTTCTGTCATTTTTAAGTTTGTTTGGGGCTCGGTGACGTCACCAGCCACAATAACGCTAATATCTCAAAAAACAAAGCAGCACAATTAAAACTTTTAACGGCACAAATCAGCACAATCCTAGCACTAACGAAGCTTACCGTTTTCGTGCGGTTTGGAGTTTGATGGGGGGCCGGTGACCTCTGGATGACCTATAAAATAATGTTTAATATCTCAAAATCTATAACAGCACAAAGTATGATTCCAACGGCACAAATCTAGCACTAAGAGCACAGGTACAAGAGGAAGGCAGAGCGCGTAGGTGAGGGGCCAACTTCACGGAGATGTGGTGGAGGTAAAGGTGCGCGCCTCCGTGTGAGACCGCCAAATCGTCCATGAGCGCGAGGTAATCTCCAAGCTCCTTGCGTCTGCGGAGCAAATGACCTCGGTGAACCGAGAGAAGGATTGCGGATGCCAAAGTAGAATTATTCTTTGGCAGCGCGGGGAAGGGGACGGTGGCAGGGGTGGGAGGAAAATAGAAGCCGCTGGCCACCGGGAAACCAGCTTGGGTTTGGCTTTGGGAAGGCGAGGGGAGCCGGCCAATGAGCAGAGCTTGAGTGAGGGAAATGTCCTGGGCTGGCTGGAAACTGGCAGTTTCGCCAATCACTGGTCTTTCGATCGGGACCGGAGGAGGGGGCGCTGTGGTGTTGTTTGTCGTCGTTCTCTTCTTCGCTGGTGGTTGTCGCGTGGGCCTCTGGGAGTTGCTGTTCTGGGTCCCCGGCGAAGAAGCTGACGTGTGGCTTTGGTAGAGCCTGAGAAGTTCCGCTTTGTTCGCTTTTCTCGAGGGCTCTATGTTCGCTCGTTTATATATATATATAAAATCTAGCCACAGGGGTTTCAAGCCAGTGACTTCTGTGCCGGTCCCAAGCCCGGATAAATAGAGAGGGTTGAGTCAGGAAGGGCATCCGGCGTAAAACATCCCAAAAACCAAATATGCGAGTCATCAAATCGAATTTCATACCGGATCGGTCGAGGCCCGGGTTAACAACGAACGCCTCCGGTGCTGTTGACTTACAGGGTGCCGGTGGAAATTGGACTACTGTTGGTCGAAGAAGGAGAGGAGGGAGAAGGATTCGTACACAGAGAGAGAGGAGGAAAGGCAGGAGTATAGATCTGAGAATAGGGACTCTTAACGTTGGTACAATGACAGGGAAGGGTAGGGAGCTGGCGGACATGATGGAGAGAAGGAAGGTAGATATTCTGTGTGGCAGGAGACCAGGTGGAAGGGTAGCAAAGCGCGTAGTATTGGAGGGGGATACAAACTGTTTTACTATGGTGTGGATAGGAAGAGAAATGGGGTAGGAGTGATCCTGAAGGAGGAGTTTGTGAGGAATGTTTTAGAGGTGAAAAGAGTGTCAGACAGGGTGATCAGTTTGAAGTTAGAAATTGAAGGGGTGATGTTGAATGTAGTGAGTGGATATGCTCCACAAGTAGGCTGTAAGTTGGAAGAGAAGGAGAGATTTTGGAGTGAGTTGGATGAGGTGATTGAGAGTGTTCCCAGAGGGGAGAGAGTAGTAGTGGGAGCAGATTTCAACGGGCATGTTGGCGAGGGCAACAGAGGTGATGAGGAGGTGATGGGCAGGTTCGGTGTTAAGGAAAGGAACCTAGGAGGACAGATGGTGGTGGACTTTGCCAAGAGGATGGAAATGGCTGTAGTTTATACTTATTTCCAGAAGAGGGAGGAACATAGATTTACCTACAAGAGTGGAGGGAGGAGTACGCAGGTAGACTACATCCTTTGTAGACGAGCCAATCTGAGAGAGGTCAGAGACTGTAAAGTAGTGGTAGGAGAGAGTGTAGCCAGACAGCATCGGATGGTGTTGTGTAGGATGTTTCTGGTGGTCAGGAAGAAGAGAAGAGGAAAGATTGAAAAGAAGACCAAGTGGTGGAAGTTGAAAAAGGAAGAATACTGTGAGGAATTCAGACAGCAGCTGAGACGGGCTTTGGGTGGTCAGGAAGAGCTTCCAGATGACTGGGAAACTGCAGCAGAAGTGATCAGGGAGACAGGAAGAAAGGTGCTAGGTGTGTCGGCTGGAAGGAGGAAAGAAGATAAGGAAACATGGTGGTGGAATGAGGAAGTACAAGATATCATCCAGAAGAAGAGGCTAGCTAAAAAGAAGTGGGACATCGAAAGGACTGAAGAAAGTAGACAGGACTACAAGGAATCGCAGCGCAGAGTGAAGAGGGAGGTGGCAAAGGCCAAACAGAAAGCCTATGATGAGTTTGGAAAAGCTGTTGGTCCAGATGACATACATGTGGAGGTGTGGAAGTGTCTAGGAGAGACAGCAGTGGAGTTCCTGTCTAGGTAATCTTTGAGAACAAGGGGGATGTGCAGAGTTGTAACAACTACAGAGGCATAAAGTTGATGACCCACACAATGAAACTTTGGGAAAGAGTAGTGGAAGCTAGGTTAAGAAAGGAAGTGGATATTTGTGAGCAGCAGTATGGCTTCATGCCCAGGAAGAGCACTACTGATGCAATTTTTGCTCTGAGAATGTTAATGGAGAAGTACAGAGATGGTCAGAAGGAGCTGCACTGCGTCTTTATGGATTTAGAAAAAGCTTATGACAGGGTGCTGAGAAAGGAGCTATGGTCCTGTATGAGGATGTGAGGAGTGGCAGAGAAGTACTTCAGAGATATGTACAGGATATGTATGAGAGGAGTAAGACAGCAGTGAGATATGCTGTAGGTCAGACAAAGGAGTTCAAGGTGGAGGTGGGGCTACATCAAGGATCAGCTTTGAGTCTTTGAGTTCTTGTTTGCTATGGTGATGGACAGGTTGACAGATGAGGTCAGACGGGAATCTCCGTGGACAATGATGTTTGCAGATGACATTGTGGTCTTTAGTGAGAGCAGAGAGCAGGTGGATGAACACCTGGAATGTTGGAGATCAGCTTTAGAAAGAAGAGGAATTAAAGTCAGTCGCAGTATTTGAACAAGAGGGAGGGAAGTAGAACAGTGAGGTTACAGGGGGCTGAGGTCAAGAAGGTGCAGGAGTTTAAGTATTTGGGGTCAACAGTCTAGTGCGACGGGGAGTGTGGAAAAGTGGTGC
The DNA here is from genome assembly GCA_007224835.1 of Danionella cerebrum. Taxonomy (NCBI): domain Eukaryota; kingdom Metazoa; phylum Chordata; class Actinopteri; order Cypriniformes; family Danionidae; genus Danionella; species Danionella cerebrum. The sequence continues at coordinate 68,859 of SRMA01024255.1, forward strand.
AGAGGCGAGTGCAGGCAGGTTGGAGTGGGTGGAGAAAAGTGTCAGGGGTGTTGTGTGACAGAAGAGTGTCAGCAAAGGTGTACAGAAGTGAGACCAGCTATGATGTATGGGTTAGAGACTGTAGCAGTGAGGAAGAGACAAGAGGCAGAGATGGAAGTAGCGGAGATGACAAAGATGGACAAG
>SRMA01024256.1:0-18385 GCA_007224835.1 Danionella cerebrum
TTGGGAAAATGAGAGAGACACGGGAGTTGGTCTAAATGACTTGTAGTCACACAGGGATCAATATATTGTGTCAATGACTCCTTCATAGCAACCATACTGGCTACCATAGCAACCCAATTGACACATATTTATCTCAGCTTAGGAAAGTGTGAGAGACACGGGAGTTGGTCTAATTGACTTGTAGTCACACAGGAAACATTATATGATGCCAATGACCCCTCCATAGCAACCAGTCTGGTTACTATAGCAACCCAACTGATACATCTCTACCTCAGCTTAGGAGAATGCTAGAGACATGGGGGTGAGTTTGTTTCATTAATAGTGACCCCAGGAACATTCACTGATGTAATTGACCCCTCCATAGTAACCATACTGGTTACCATAGTAACCAAATTGACACATCTTTATCTCAGCTTAGAAAAGTGCGAGAGACACGGGAGTCGGTCTAATTTACTTGTAGTCACACAGGGAAAAATATATAAAGTCAATGACCCCTCCATAGCAACCATACTGGTTAGCATAGCAGCCCAATTTACACATCCCTATCTCAACTTTGGAAAATGCTAGAGACATGGGGGTGAGTTTGTTACACTAATAGTGACCCTGGAAACATTCATTGAGGTAGCGGACTCCTCCATGGCAACCAGGCTAGTTACCATAGCAACCCAATTGACACATCTCTATCTCAGCTTAGAAAAAAGCTAGAGACACGGGAGTTGGTCTAAATGACTTGTAGTCACACAGGGAACATTATATAATGTCACTGACCCCTCCTTAGCAACCATACTGGTTACCATGGCAACCAAATTGACACATCTCTATCTCAGCTTAGGAAAATGCTAAAGACATGTGGGTTGGTGTAATTTTCTTGCAGTCACACAGAGATCAATATATAATGTCAATGATCCTCCATAGCAACCATATTGGTTACCATAGCAACCAAATAGGCATATCTCCAACTCAGCTCAGGGAAATGCTAGAGACATGGGGGTTGATTAATTTCCCTCAGAGTGACACTGGGAACATTCTATTATGTATTTGATCTGTCCAAAGCAACCAGACTTTTTACCAAAGCAACGCATTTGACATTTCTCTATCTTAGTTTATGAAAATGCTAGACAGAATTTCATCTTACTAAAATTTTACCTTTCAGCTTCCACTTTCAACTCTTGTACACTTTTAAATTTCCAAATGTTTTACCTTTCAGCTTCCACTTTCTACTTTTGATGCTTTCAACTTTACAATGCTTCACCTTTCAACTTTTGACACTTTCAACTTTCTGTTTCACTTTTCTTCTTCCACTTTCAAATTTATACATTTTCAACTTTATAATGTTTCACCTTTCATCTTCCACTTTCAACTTTTGATATTTTCAACTTTACATTGTTTCACCTTTCAGCTTCCACTTTCAACTTTTGACACTTCCAACTTTCAAATCTTTCAACTTTCAGCTTCAATTTTCAACTTTAGATTTTTTTCAGATACTTTCAGCCTGCTTTCATTTTCAGCTCTCTGCATTCACACGCATTTTCCGCTAGGAAATGCATATTCTAGTTTTTATTAGTGTGAATGCAGAGGCATTCACACTATTGTTATCCTACGTATTTATTAGTGTGAATGCAGAGGCATTCACACTATTGTTATCCTACGTATTTATTATTATTTTTATTCCCCCCCTTTTTGAGAAGCTATCTCCTTCCGCATACTTTGCGCTAGAAACACCATTCAAACGTCAAAACGTTCAGCTTTTTTTGCTCTAGGTTGCTTGTATTCAGCTTTTTGATATCTTTTATACTTTTTATAAAATTTAACTTTATTTAAAATATTTTTCCCATTGAAATTAATGGGGAGACTCTTCAAACCTCCTTCAAACTTAAGCTTTTTCAGCCTTTAATAACTTCAGCATACTTTCAGCTACAGCAACCATTCAACTTTTAAACAATTCTACACACTTTCAGCTTTTAAATGATGTCTTCAGCTTTTTCATATCTGTTACAGATTTGTATAAATCACAGTTTATATTTATGAAGATTTTAGATTTTTACCTAATTCTGCTCCACTCTAGCTTCCACTCTAGTTTTTCACATCTCAAACTTCTGAATCTATTCCTCTCTCCTAAACTAAACTTTAACCTTTATGAACAAATTTTATATTAAAGTAGTAGAGAAATTTGTCCTCTTTTTGAAGATACAGTTGTTAATTTGATATGACCTGCGGTTTTTGAACTAGGAGGGCTAAACCTTAACGAGGGAAGAAAATTGCTCCATTAAGATCAATGCATTTCAACCAGAAGATACTGCTCGAAAATTATACACTGAGGCTTTTTTTAACTCGCCATAACTCCTAAAATTTTTAACCTATCTTTATAAAAATTACATTATAATCTTCATTGAAGTCTTACGCTTCTCACAAAGAAAGAATCATCTCGATATGTCTTACGGTTCTTCTCTAATGTTTATTTGTTTGAGGCATGGTCAAAATCTGAGAAATGTCTCCTCGATTCAAAAATTGGCAGTTGGAGCCAGCTGGGCCTAATTTGAATACTGAAATTTGATTGGCTAAGGCTGTCCCATAGACCTACAATGGGCCATAGAGATGCATTGCTCCCATTCATTTCAATGGGGCCATTGATTCCCATATGATCCTAATGTAAAATAGCTTTTGTAATTGGTTCACAATGGAGAGTCATAGAAACATTAAGGATGCATATAACTAATCAAGCCAATCATTGCTTATGATTTAACATTAATTCATCAAGCCACGCCCACTTTTCAACATCATTTTTGAATGTCGAATATCTTCTAAGTGGAACAACGTAGAGACATGGGAGTTGTTTTATATTGATCTAAGTTGAATGTAGATTACAAGATGATGTCACCAACTCATCCATAGCAACCAGATTAATTTCCATAGCAACCCATTTGACACATCTCTATCTCAGCCCAGGAAAATGCTAGAGACACAGGAGTTGGTCTAATTGACTTATAATCACACAGGGAACATAATATAATGTCAATGACCACTCCATAGCAACCATAATGGTTACCATAGCAACCTGATTGACACATCTCTATCTCAGCTTAGGAAAATGCTAGAGACATGGGGGTGAGTTTGTTTCACTAATATCGACCCCGGGAACATTCATTGGGGTACCTGACCCTCCATAGCAACCATACTGGTTACCATAGCAACCAAATTGACACATCTCTATCTCAGCTTAGGAAAATGCTAGAGACACGGGAGTTGGTCTAAATGACTTGTAGTCACACAGGGAACATTATATAATGTCACAGACCCCTCCATAGCAACCATACTGGTTACCATAGCAACCAAATTGACACATCTCTATCTCAGCTTAGGAAAATGAGAGAGACACGGGAGTTGGTCTAAATGACTTGTAGTCACACAGGGAACATTATGTAATGTCACTGACCCCTCTATAGCAACCATACTGGTTACCATAGCAACCAAATTGACACATCTCTCTCAGTTTAGGAAAATGAGAGAGACACGGGAGTTGGTCTAAATGACTTGTAGTCACACAGGGAACATCATATAATGTCATTTACCCCTCCATAGCAAACATACTGGTTACCATAGCAACCAAATTGACACATCTCTATCTCAGCTTAGTAAAATGAGAGAGACACGGGAGTGGGTCTAAATGACTTGTAGTCACACAGGGAACATTATATAATGTCACTGACCCCTCCATAGCAACCATACTGGTTACCATAGCAACCAAATTGGCATATCCCTATATCAGCTTTGGAAAATGCTAGAGACATGGGGGTTGTTTTGTTTCACTCATAGTGACACTGGGAACAATCTATTATGTAAATGACCTGTTTAGAGCGACCAGACTTTTTACCATAGCAATGCAATTGCCATATCTTTATCTTAGGTTAGGAAAATGCTAGACAGAATTTCAACTTACTTATATTATAACTTTCAGCTTCCACTTTAAACTTTTGACACTTTAAACTTTCAAAAGTTTCACCTTCAGCTTCCACTTTCTATTTTTGACACTTTCAACTTTACAATGCTTCACCTTTCAACTTTATACGTTTTCAACTTTAAAATGTTTCACCTTTCAGCCTCCACTTTCAACTTTTGATATTTTCAACTTTACAATGTTTCACCTTTCAGCTTCCACTTTCATCTTTTGACACTTTCAACTTTCTAATATTTTAACATTCAGCTTCAGCTTTCAAATTTTGACACTTTTCAAATTACAGTGTTTCACCTTTTAGCTTCAACTTTCAACTTTTGACACTTAACTTTCTAATGTTTCACCGTTCAGCCAAGGAATTCAGCAATTTTAAGCATTCTCTTTCAGCTCTCTGCAGTCACACGCATTTTCCGCTAGGAAATGCACTTTCTAGTTATTATTATTCTCCCACTTTTCGACGGCTAACTACTTCCGCATACTTTAAGCTAGAAACACCATTCAAACGTCAAAATGTTCAGCTTCTTTTGGAATAGGTTGCTTGTATTTTTCTTATTAAAATGTTTTATACTTTTTATAAAATTCAACTTTATTTAAAATATTTTTCCCATTGAAATGAATGGGAAAAATTTCAAATCTCTTTCAAAATTCAGCTTTTTTTTTTTTTTTATAACTTCAGCATACTTTCAGCTAGAGCAATCATTCAAATTTTAAACAATTCAACACATTTTCAGCTTTTAAAATATGTTTTCAGCTTTTTCATATCTTTTACAGATTTTTATTAATCACAGTTTAAGTTTAATGAAGAATTTGGAATTTGACCTAATTCTGCTCCACTCTAGCTTCCACTCTAACTTTTCACATCTCAAACTTCTTGATCTATTCCTCTCTCCTAAACTAAACTTTAACATTTATGCACAAAATTTATATTAAAGTAGTAGAGAAGTTTGTCCTCTTTCCATAGATGCAGTTGTTCCTTTCATATGACCTACGGGTTTTAAACTAGGAGTGCTAAACCTTAACGAGGGAAGAAAATTGCTCCATTAAGATCAATGCATTTCGGCCAGAAGATACTGCTTGAAAATAATACATTAAGGCTTTTTTTAACTCGCCATAACTCCAAAAAATTTTCACATATCGTTATCAAATTTACATTATAGTCTTCATTGAAGTCTTCCGCTTCTCACAAAGAAGGAATCATCTCGATATGTCTTACGGTTCTTCTGTAATGTTTATTTGTTTGAGGCATGGTCAAAATTTGAGAAATGTCTCCTCGATTCAAAAAGTGGCAGTTGGAGCCAGCTGGGCCTAATTTGAATACTGAAATTTGATTGGCTAAGGCTGCCCTATAGACTTAGAATGGGCCATAGAGATGCATTGCTCCCATTCATTTCAATGGGGCGATTGATTCCCATATGATCTTATTGTAAAAGTGCCTTTGTAATTGGTTCACAATGGAGAGTCATAGAAAGATTGAGGATGCATATAACTAATCCAGCCAATAATTGCTTATGATTTAACATAAATTCATCAAGCCACGCCCACTTTTCAACATCATTTTTGAATGTCGAATATCTTGGATACATGTGGAACATCGTAGAGACATGGGAGTTGTTTTATATTGATCTAGGTTGAATGTAGATTAAACATGATGTCACCAACTCATCCATAGCAACCAAATTATTTACAATAGCAACCAAATTGACACTTCTCTATCTCAGTCTAGGAAAATGCCAGAGACACGGGAGTTGGTCTAAATGACTTGTAGTCACACAGGGAACATTATATAATGTCACTGACCCCTCCATAGCAACCATACTGGTTACCATAGAAACCAAATTGACACATTTCTATCTCAGCTTAGGGAAACGAGAGAGACACGGGAGTTGGTCTAAATGACTTGTAGTCACACAGGGAACATTATATAATGTCACATACCCCTCCATAGCAACCATACTGGTTACCATAGCAACCAAATTGACATCTCTATCTCAGCTTAGGAAAATGCTAGAGACACGGGAGTTGGTCTAAATGACTTATAGTCACACAGGGAACATTATATAATGTCACTGACCCCTCCATAGCAACCATACTGGTTACTATAGCAACTAAATTGACACATCTCTCCCTCAGCTTAGAAAAGTGCTAGAGACACGGGAGTTGGTCTAAATGACTTGTAGTAACACAGGGAACACTATATAATGTCACTGACCCCTCCATAGCAACCATACTGGTTACCATAGCAACCAAATTAACACATCTCTATCTCAGCCTAGGAAAATGAGAGAGACACGGGAGTTGGTCTAAATGACTTGTAGTCACACAGGGAACATTATATAATGTTACTGACCCCTCCATAGCAACCATACTGGTTACCATAGCAACCAAATTGACACATCTCTATCTCAGCTTAGGAAAATGAGAGAGACACAGGAGTTGGTCTAAATGACTTGTAGTCACACAGGGAACATTATATATTGACACTGACCCCTCCATAGCAACCATACTGGTTACCATAGCAACCAAATTGACACAACTCTCCCTCAGCTTAGGAAAGTGCTAGAGAAATGGGGGTGAGTTTGTTTCAATAATTGTGACCCCGGTAACAATAACTGAGGTAACTAAACCATCCATAGCAACCATATGGTTACCATAGCAACCAAATTGGCATATCTCAATCTCAGCTTAGGAAAATGCTAGAGACACAGGGGTTGGTGTAATTTACCTGTAGTCACTCAAGGAACATTATATGATGTTACTGACCCCTCCATAGCAACCAGACGTGTTACCATAGCAACCCAATAGGCATTTCTCTAACTTAGCTTAGCGAAATGCTAGAGACATGGGGGTAGGTTTAATTTACTCGTAGTCACACAGATAACAATATATTATGTCTGTGACCCCTCCATAGCAACCATACTTGTTACAATAGCAACCCAATTTATTGACATTTTCAACTTTACAATGTGTCACATTTATTTTTATGTTTCAACTTTCAGATTCCACTTTCAAATTTGACAATTTTAACTGTCTAATGTAATACCTTTCAGCTTCCACAATTAATTTGACACTTTTTACTTTCTAATGTTTCATATTTCAGCTTCCACTTTCAACTTTTGACACTTTCAACTTTCTAATATTTTACCCTTCAGCTTCCATTTTCAACTTTACATATTTCTACTTTACAATATTTCAGCTTCACCTTTCAACTTTTGACATTTTCAACTTTACAATGTTTCACCCTTTAGCTTCAACTTTCAACTTTTGACACTTTAACTCTCTAATGTTTCACCCTTCAGCTTCCACTTTTAACTTTTTATATTTCAACTTTACAATGTTTCAGCTTCAGCTTCTAAAATTTGACAGTTTTCAAATTAAAATGTTTTACCTTTTAGCTTCAACTTTCAACTTTTAACACTTTTAACTTTCTTATGTTTCACCGTTCAGCCAAGGAATTCAGCAATTTTAAGCATTCTCTTTCAGCTCTCTGCATTCACACGCATTTTCCGCTAGGAAATGCACTTTCTAGTTATTATTATTATTATTGTTCTCCCACTTTTCGACGGCTAACTACTTCCCCATACTTTAAGCTAGAAACACCATTCAAACATCAAAATGTTCAGCTTCTTTTGGACTAGACTGCTCGTATTTTTCTTATTAAAATGTTTTATACTTTTTATAAAATTCAACTTTATTTAAAATATTTTTCCCATTGAAATGAATGGGAAACACTTCAAATCTCTTTTAAATCTTCAGCTTTTTTCAACCTTCATAACTTCAGCATACTTTCAGCTAGAGCAATCATTCAACTTTTAAACAATTCAACACATTTTCAGCTTTTAAAATGTGTTTTCAGCTATTTCATATCTTTTACAGATTTTTATAAATCACAGTTTAAGTTTAATAAAGAATTTGGATTTTGACCTAATTCTGCTCCACTCTAGCTTCCACTCTAATTTTTCACATCTCAAACTTCTTCATCAATTCCTCTCTCCTGAACTAAACTTTACCCTTTATGCACAAAATTTATATTAAAGTAGTAGAGAAATTTGTCCTCTTTCCAAAGATGCAGTTGTTTTTTTCATATGACCTACAGTTTTTAAACTAGGAGGGCTAAACCTTAACGAGGGAAGCAAATTGCTCCATTAAGATCAATGCATTTCACCCAGAAAATAATGCTTGAAGGTTTTAAATTTGGCTTTTTCTAACTCGCCATAACTAATAGAATTTTCCACATATCTTAAAAAAATTTACACCATAATCTTCATTGAGGCCTTCTGCTTCTCACAAAGAAAGAATCAACTCGATATGTCTTACGGTTCTTCTGTAATGTTTATTTGTTTGAGGCATGGTCAACATCTGAGAAATGTCTCCTCGATTCGAAAAGTGGCAGTTGGAGGCAGCTGTTAATCAACTAATTTGAATAACGAAATTTGATTGGCTTAGCTTTCTCATAGACTCACAATGGGCCATAGAGATGCATTGCTGCCATTCATTTCAATGGGGCAATTGATTCCCATACGATCCTACTGTAAAATAGCTTTTGTAATTGGTTCACAATGGAGAGTCATAGCAACATTGAGGATGCATATAACTAATCCAGCCAATCATTGCTTATGATTTAACATAAATTCATCAAGCCACGCCCACTTTTCAACATTATTTTTGAATGTCAAATATCTTCTAAGTGGAACATCGTAGAAACATGGGAGTTGTTTTATATTGATCTAAGTTGAATGTAGATTACAACATGATGTCACCAACTCATCCATAGCAACCAGATTATTTACCATAGCAACCAAACCGGATAATCTTTATCTCAGCCTAGGAAAATGCTAGAGACACAGGAGTTGGTCTAATTGACTTGTAGTCACAAAGGGAACAGTATATAATGTCACTGACCCCTCCATAACAACCATACTGGTTACCATAGCAACCAAATTGACACATCTCTATCTCAGCTTAGGAAAATGAGAGAGACACGGGAGTTGGTCTAAATGACTTGTAGTCACACAGGCAACATTATATAATGTCACTTACCCCTCCATAGCAACCATACTGGTTACCATAGCAACCAAATTGACACATCTCTATCTCAGCTTAGGAAAATGCTAGAGACACGAGAGCGGGTCTAAATGACTTGTAGTCACACAGGGAACATTATATAATGTCACTGACCCCTCCATAGCAACCATACTGGTTACCATAGCAACAAAATTGACACATCTCCATCTCAGCTTAGGAAAATAAGAGAGACACGGGAGTTTATCTAAATGACTTGTAGTCACACAGGGAACATTATATAATGTCACTGACCTCTCCATAGCAACCATACTGGTTACCATAGCAACCGAATTAAGACATCTCTCTTTCTGCTTTGGAAAATGAGAGAGACATGGGAGTTGGTCTAAATGACTTGTAGTGACACAAAGAAACATTATATAATGCCACTGACCCCTCCATAGCAACCATACTGGTTACCATAGCAACCAAATTGACACATCTTTATCTCAGCTTAGGAAAATGAGGGAGACACGGGAGTTGATCTAAATGACTTGTAGTCACATAGGGAACATTATATGTCACTGACCCCTCCATAGCAACTGTACTGGTTACCATAGCAACCAAATTGACACATCTCTATCTCAGCTTAGGAAAATGAGAGAGACACAGGAGTTGGTCTGAATGACTTGTAGTCACACAGGGAACATTATATAATGTCACTGACTCCTCCATAGCAACCATACTGGTTACCATAGCAACCCAATTGACACATCTCTATCTCAGCTTAGGAAAATGGGAGAGACACGGGAGTTGGTCTAAATGACTTGTGGTAACACAGGGAACATTATATAATGTCACTGACCCCTCCATAATAACCATACTGGTTACCATAGCAACCAAATTGACACATCTCTATCTCAGCTTAGGAAAATGCTAGAGACACGGGAGTGGGTCTAAATGACTTGTAGTCACACAGGGAACATTATATAATGTCACTGACCCCTCCATAGCAACCATACTGGTTACCATATCAACCAAATTGGCATATCCCTATATCAGCTTTGGAAAATGCTAGAGACATGGGGGTTGTTTTTTTTTCACTCATAGTGACACTTGGAACAATCTATTATGTAAATGACCTGTCCAGAGCGACCAGACTTTTTTACCCCAGCAACGCAATTCCCATATCTTTATCTTAGGTTAGGAAAATGCTAGACAGAATTTCAACTTACTTCTATTATACCTTTCAGCTTCCACTTTCAACTTTTGACACTTTCAACTTTCAAAAGTTTCACCTTCAGCTTCCACTTTCTATTTTTGACACTTTCAACTTTGCAATGCTTCACCTTTCAACTTTATAGGTTTTCAACTTTAGAATGTTTCACCTTTCAGCCTCCACTTTCAACTTTTGTTATTTTCAACTTTACAATGTTTCACCTTTCAGCTTCCACTTTCATCTTTTGACACTTTCAACTTTCTAATATTTTAACATTTAGCTCCCACTTTCAACTTTACATATTTCAACTTTACAATGTTTCAGCTTTAGCTTTCAACTTTTGAGATTTTCAACTTTATAATGTTTCACCTTTTAGCTTGAACTTTCAACTTTTGACACTTTAACTTTCTAATGTTTTACCTTTCAGCTCCCACTTTTAATATTAACACTTTCTGCTTTCTAATTTTTCACACTTCAGCATCCACTTTCAACTTTACATATTTCAAATTTACAATGTTTCAGCTTCAGCTTTTGAAACTTTCTAATGTTTCACTCTTCAGCCAAGGAATTCAGCAATTTTAAGCATTCTCTTTCAGCTCTCTGCATTCACACGCATTTTCCGCTAGGAAATGCACTTTCTAGTTATTATTATTAGTGTGAATGCAGAGGCATTCACACTATTGTTATCCTACGTATTTATTTTTATTATTATTTTTATTCCCCCCCTTTTTTGAAAAGCCAACTACTTCAGCATACTTTGCACTAGAAACACCATTCAAACTTTAAAATGTTCAGCTTTTTTTTTTCTAGGTTGCTATTACATATCACTTTTCAAACTTTTATACTTTTTATAAAATTTAACTTTATTTAAAATATTTTTCCCATTGAAATGAATGGGAAACACTTCAACTCTCTTTCAATCTTCAGCTTTTTTTTCAACCTTCATATCTTCAGCATACTTTCAGCTAGAGCAATCATTCAAATTTTAAACAATTCAGCACATTTTCAGCTTTTAAAATATGTTTTCAGCTTTTTCATATCTTTTACAGATTTTTATAAATAACCGTTTAAGTTTTATGAAGAATTTGGATTTTGACCTAATTCTGCTCCACTCTAGCTTCCACTCTAATTTTCCACATCTCAAACTTCTTCATCTATTCCTCTCTCCTAAACTAAACTTTACTCTTTATGCACAAAATTTATATTAAAGTAGTAGAGAAATTTGTCCTCTTTCCAAAGATGCAGTTGTTTTTTTCATATGACCTACGGTTTTTAAACTAGGAGGGCTAAACCTTAACGAGGGAAGCAAATTGCTCTATTAAGATCAATGCATTTCACCCAGAAAATGATGCTTGAAAGTTTAAAATTAAGGCTTTTTCTAACTCGCCATAACTAATAGAATTTTCCACATATCTTAAATTTTTTTACACCATCATCTTCATTGAGGCCTTCTGCTTCTCACAAATAAAGAATCATCTTGATATGTCTTACGGTTCTTCTGTAATGTTTATTTGTTTGAGGCATGGTCAACATCTGAGAAATGTCTCCTCGATTCGAAAAGTGGCAGTTGGAGGCAGCTGTTAATCAACTAATTTGAATAACGAAATTTGATTGGCTAAGCCTTTCCATAGACTCACAATGGGCCATAGAGATGCATTGCTGCCATTCATTTCAATGGGGCAATTGATTCCCCTATGATCCTTTTGTAAAAGTGCTTTTGTAATTGGTTCACAATGGAGATTCAAAGCAACATTAAGGATGCATATAACTAATCCAGCCAATCATTGCTTATGATTTAACATTAATTCAACAAGCCACGCGCACTTTTCAACATCATTTTTGAATGTCAAATATCTTCTAAGTGGAACATCGTAGAGACATGGGAGTTGTTTTATATTAATCTAAGTTAAATGTAGATTACAACATGATGCCACTAACTCATCCATAGCAACCAGATTATTTACCATAGCAACCAAATTGGATAATCTTTATCTCAGCCTAGGTAAATGCTAGAGACACAGGAGTTGGTCTAATTGACTTGTAGTCAAACAGGGAACCTTATAAAATGTCAATGACCCCTCCATAGCAACCATACTGGTTACCATAGCAACCCAGCTGACACATCTCTATCTCATCTTAGGGAAATGCGAGAGACACAGGAGTTGGTCTAAATGACTTGTAGTCACACAGGGAACATTCATTGAGGTACCTGACCCTCCATAGCAACCATACTGGTTACCATAGCAACCCAGTTGACACATCTCTATCTCAGCTTAGGAAAATGCTAAAGACACGGGAGTTGGTCTAAATGACTTGTAGTAACACAGGGAACACTATATAATATCACTGACCCCTCCATAGCAACCATACTGGTTACCATAGCAACCAAATTGACACATCTCTATCTCAGCATAGGAAAATAAGAGAGATACGGGAGTTTATCTAAATGACTTGTAGTAAAACAGGGAACATTATATAATGTCACTGACCCCTCCATAGCAACCATACTGGTTACCATAGCAACCAAATTGACACATCTCTCCCTCAGCTTAGGAAAGTGCTAGAGACATGGGGTGAGTTTGTTTCAATAATTGTGACCCCGGTAACAATCACTGAGGTAACTAAACCCTCCATAGCAACCAAATGGTTACCATAGCAACCAAATTGACATCTCTATCTCAGCTTAGAAAAATGCTAGGGACACAGGGTTTGGTTTGTTTCACTCATAGTGACACATGAAACATTATATGATGTCAATGACCCCTCCATAGCAACAATACTGGTTACCATAGCAACCCAGTTGGCACATCTTTTTCTCAGCTTAGGAAAATGCTAGAGACACAGGGGTTGTTGTAATTTACCTGTAGTCACTCAAAGAACATTATATGATGTTACTGACCCCTCTATAGCAACCAGACGTGTTACCATAGCAACCCAATTGACATATCTCTAACTCAGCTTAACGAAGTGCAAGAGACATTAGGGTAGGTTTAATTTTTCGTAGTCACACAGATAACAATATATTATGTCTGTGACCCCTCCATAGAAACCCTACTTATTACCATAGCAACCGAATTGATTGACATTTTCAACTTTACAATGTGTCACATTTGTTTTTAAGTTTCACGTTTCAGCTTCCACTTTCAAATTTGACAATTTTAACTTTCTAATGTTTTACCTTTCAGCTTCCACTATTAATTTGACACTTTTTACTTTCTAATGTTTCACATTTCAGCTTCCACTTTCAACTTATGACACTTTCAACTTTTTACACTTTTTCAGCTGTCTAATATTTTACCCTTCAGCTTCAGCTTTCAACTTTTGACATTTTCAACTTTATAATGTTTCACCTTTTAGCTTCAACTTTCAACTTTTGACACTTTAACTTTCTAATGTTTTACCTTTCAGCTCACACTTTTTATTTTCAACACTTTCAACTTTCTAATGTTTCAACCTTCAGCTTCCACTTTCAACTTTTTATATTTCAACTTTACAACGTTTCAGCTTCAGCTTTCAACTTTTGACACTTTTCAATTTACAATGTTTCACCTTTTAGCTTCAACTTTTAAATTTTTACACTTTTAACTTTCTAATGTTTCACGGTTCAGCCAAGGAATTCAGCAATTTTAAGCATTTTCTTTCAGCTCTCTGCATTCACACGCATTTTCCGCTAGGAAATGCACTTTCTAGTTATTATTCCGCTTCTTCTTCTTCTTTTTATTATTCCCCCCCCTTTTTCCAACCCTATCTACTCCCGCATACTTTGGCCTAGAAACACCATTCAAACGTCAAAACGTTCAGCTTTTTTCAGACTAGGTTGCTATTACGTTTCACTTTTCAAACTTTTATACTTTTCATAATATTTCACTTTATTCAAATTATTCTTCCCATTGAAATGAATGGGGATATTCTTCAACCCTCCTTTAAACTTTCACTTATTTCAACCTTCATAACTTCAGCATACTTTCCACTAGAGAAACCATTTAAACTTTACATAAATCTACACACTTTCATCTATTAGATGTATATTTCAACTTATTTATATCTTGTATAGATTTTTATTAATCGTAGTTTAAGTTTAATGAAGATTTCCGACTTTCACCTATTTCTGCTCCACTCTAGCTTCCACTCTAACTTTTCACATCTCAAACTTCTTCATTTATTCTTCTCTCCTAAACTAAGCTTTAACTTTTATGCACAAAATTCATATTAAAGTAGTAGAGAAATTTGTCCTCTTTCCAAAGATGCAGTTGTTTCTTTCATAGGACCTACGGTTTTTAACCTAGGAGGGCTAAACCCTAACGAGGGAAGAAAATTGCTCCATTAAGATCAATGCATTTCACCCAGAAAATGATGCTCCAAAGTTTTAAATTAAGGCTTTTTCTAACTCGCCATAACTCCTAGAATTTTCCACATATCGTTAAAAAATTTACATCATAATCTTCATTGAGGCCTCCTGATTCTCACAAAGAAAGAATCATCTCGATATGTCTTACGGTTCTTCTGTAATGTTTATTTGTTTGAGCCATGGTCAACATCTGAGAAATGTCTCCTCGATTCAAAAAGTGGCAGTTGGAGCCAGCTGTTAATCAGCTAATTTGAATAACGAAATTTGATTGGCTTAGCCTTCCCATAGACTCACAATGGGCCATAGAGATGCATTGCTGACATTCATTTCAATGGGGAAATTGATTCCCATATGATCCTTTTGTAAAAGAGCTTTTGTAATTGGTTCACAATGGAGAGTCATAGCAACATTAAGGATGCATATAACTAATCCAGCCAATCATTGCTTATGATTTAACATAAATTCACCAAGCCACACCCACTTTTCAACATCATTTTTGAATGTCAAATATCTTCTAAGTGGAACATCATAGAAACATGGGAGTTGTTTTATATTGATCTAAGTTGAATGTAGATTACAACATGATGTCACTAACTCATCCATAGCAACCAGATTATTTACCATAGCAACCAAATTGGTAATTCTCTATCTCAGCCTTGGAAAATGCTAGAGACACAGGAGTTGGTCTAATTGATTTGTAGTCACACAGGGAACATTATGTAATGTCAATGACCCCTCCATAGCAACCATACTGGTTACCATAGCAACCCAATTGACACATCTCTATCTCAGCTTAGGAAACTGTGAGAGACACGGGAGTTGGTCTAAATGACTTTTAGTCACACACGGAACATTAAATAATGTCACTGACCCCTCCATAGCAACCATACTGGTTACCATAGCAACCAAATAGACACATCTCTATCTAAGCTTAGGAAAATGAGAGAGACACGGGAGTTGGTCTAAATGACTTGTAGTCACACAGGGAACATTATATAATGTCACTGAACCCTCCATAGCAACCATACTGGTTATCATAGCAACCAAAGACACATCTCTATCTCAGCCTAGGAAAATGCTAGAGACATGGGGGTGAGTTTGTTTCACTAATAGCGACCCCGGGAACATTCATTGAGGTAGCGAACCCCTCCATAGCAACCATACTGGTTACCATAGCAACCCAATTGACACATCTCTATCTAGGTTTAGGAAAATGAGAGACACGGGAGTTGGTCTAAATGACTTGTAGTCACACAGGGAACATTATATAATGTCAATGACCCCTCCATAGCAACCATACTGGTTACCATAGCAACCCAATTTACACATCTCTATCTCAGCTTTGGAAAATGCTAGAGACATGGGGGTTGGTGTAATTTACTTGTAGTCACACAGGGATCAATATATTGTGTCAATGACTCCTTCATAGCAACCATACTGGCTACCATAGCAACCCAATTGACACATATTTATCTCAGCTTAGGAAAGTGTGAGAGACACGGGAGGTGGTCTAATTGACTTGTAGTCACACAGGAAACATTATATGATGCCAATGACCCCTCCATAGCAACCAGTCTAGTTACTATAGCAACCCAACTGATACATCTCTACCTCAGCTTAGGAGAATGCTAGAGACATGGGGGTGAGTTTGTTTCACTAATAGTGACCCCAGGAACATTCACTGATGTAATTGACTCCTCCATAGTAACCATACTGGTTACCATAGTAACCAAATTGACACATCTTTATCTCAGCTTAGAAAAGTGCGAGAGACACGGGAGTTGGTCTAATTTACTTGTAGTCACACAGGGAAAAATATATAAAGTCAATGACCCCTCCATAGCAACCATACTGGTTAGCATAGCAACCCAATTTACACATCCCTATCTCAACTTTGGAAAATGCTAGAGACATGGGGGTGAGTTTGTTACACTAATAGTGACCCTGGAAACATTCATTGAGGTAGCGGACTCCTCCATGCCAACCAGGCTGGTTACCATAGCAACCCAATTGACACATCTCTATCTCAGCTTAGGAAAAAGCTAGAGACACGGGAGTTGGTCTAAATGATTTGTAGTCACACAGGGAACATTATATAATGTCACTGACCCCTCCTTAGCAACCATACTGGTTACCATGGCAACCAAATTGACACATCTCTATCTCAGCTTAGGAAAATGCTAAAGACATGTGGGTTGGTGTAATTTTCTTGCAGTCACACAGAGATCAATATATACTGTCAATGATCCTCCATAGCAACCATATTGGTTACCATAGCAACCAAATTGGCATATCTCCAACTCAGCTCAGGGAAATGCTAGAGACATGGGGGTTGATTAATTTCCCTCAGAGTGACACTGGAAACATTCTATTATGTATTTGATCTGTCCAAAGCAACCAGACTTTTTACCAAAGCAACGCATTTGACATTTCTCTATCTTAGTTTATGAAAATGCTAGACAGAATTTCATCTTACTAAAATTTTACCTTTCGGCTTCCACTTTCAACTGTTGTACACTTTCAACTTTCCAAATGTTTCACCTTTCAGCTTCCACTTTCTACTTTTGATGCTTTCAACTTTACAATGCTTCACCTTTCAACTTTTGACACTTTCAACTTTCTGTTTCACTTTTCTTCTTCCACTTTCAAATTTTTACATTTTCAACTTTATAATGTTTCACCTTTCATCTTCCACTTTCAACTTTTGATATTTTCAACTTTACATTGTTTCACCTTTCAGCTTCCACTTTCAACTTTTGACACTTCCAACTTTCAAATATTTCAACTTTCAGCTTCAATTTTCAACTTTATATTTTTTTCAGATACTTTCAGCCTGCTTTCATTTTCAGCTCAGCTCTCTGCATTCACACGCATTTTCCGCTAGGAAATGCATATTCTAGTTAGTGTGAATGCAGAGGCATTCACACTATTGTTATCCTACGTATTTATTATTCCGCTTCTTCTTCTTCTTTTTATTATTCCCCCCCCTTTTTCCAACCCTAACTACTCCCGCATACTTTGGCCTAGAAACACCATTCAAACGTCAAAACGTTCAGCTTTTTTCAGACTAGGTTGCTATTACGTTTCACTTTTCAAACTTTTATACTTTTTATAATATTTAACTTTATTTAAAATTATTCTTCCCATTGAAATGAATGGGAACTTTAAACTTCTTTCAACCTTTATAACTTCAGCATACTTTCCACTAGAGAAACCATTCAAACTTTACATAAATCTACACACTTTCATCTATTAGATGTATATTTCAACTTATTTATATCTTGTATAGATTTTTATTAATCGCAGTTTAAGTTTAATGAAGATTTCCGACTTTCACCTATTTCTGCTCCACTCTAGCTTCCACTCTAACTTTTCACATCTCAAACTTCTTCATTTATTCTTCTCTCCTAAACTAAGCTTTAACTTTTATGCACAAAATTTAGTAGAGAAATTTGTCCTCTTTACAAAGATGCAGTTGTTTCTTTCATAGGACCTACGGTTTTTAAACTAGGAGGGCTAAACCTTAACGAGGGAAGAAAATTGCTCCATTAGGATCAATGCATTTCACCCAGAAAATGATGCTCCAAAGTTTTAAATTAAGGCTTTTTCTAACTCGCCATAACTCCTAGAATTTTCCACATATCATTAAAAAATTTACATCATAATCTTCATTGAGGCCTCCTGATTCTCACTAAGAAAGAATCATCTCGATATGTCTTACGGTTCTTCTGTAATGTTTATTTGTTTGAGGCATGGTCAACATCTGAGAAATGTCTCAAAAAAAAAAAAAGTGGCAGTTGGAGGCAGCTGTTAATCAACTAATTTGAATACCGAAATTTGATTGGCTTAGCCTTCCCATAGACTCACA
>SRMA01024257.1:0-38140 GCA_007224835.1 Danionella cerebrum
GGACAAGCAGAAGCTTGATGTCAAAGCGTTTGTGAGTGAAGCGTTCCCAAAAGCGCAGCAAGATGGCGTAAATGAGCTTCTACCCCCCTTTTACAGCGTTTCTTTAGGAGTTTTTTTTTCTGAAATCATTTCCCATAAGCAACAAAAGAAGACTATTAACGAAGCTGAAGCTTTGGACAAGATTTTTCCATATTTCAATTATTGTGCCAAATTGTGCCAAACTGTGCCAACATGGATTACGCCTGAACTTTGTTCAATCAAAACCTTTACAGAATATTAGTTTCTTGTAGTATGAACACCAAACTTGCTACAGATGTTCTTGACATGTAGTGGTTACAATTGATTGTGTTTATTTGCTTCGTTATAAGTAAAATAAGGAGATATTGGAGGAAACATGTGTTTTTTTTTTAGGCGGAGTTCATTTTTTGGCCATTCCAACATCAATTACTCTTACCCAGTGTTCTTGACTGTCAAATTAACTCATCCACCACTCCCCAAGAACCTATATTCATTTTGATACCAAGATTTGCAGTTTAGGCCTTGTAAAAGCTGAGAAATGCCTTAAAAAGTAAAAGTATAGGATTTTCGGAAAATAGGCCTCAGGGCTTAAGAGGTTAAAGGCTTAAAAGGGCAGCTTGCCCCTCCTACTGAATGGTAGGGGAAACAGGCTGTATTCCTTTGACCACTTCCATTCAGAATAAAAAGGTTTCTGTAGAGGTTTTGAAGCTATATGTGGGTAGTTAGCCATTTCCCTT
The DNA here is from genome assembly GCA_007224835.1 of Danionella cerebrum. Classification (NCBI taxonomy): domain Eukaryota; kingdom Metazoa; phylum Chordata; class Actinopteri; order Cypriniformes; family Danionidae; genus Danionella; species Danionella cerebrum. Next base: position 756 of record SRMA01024257.1, read on the forward strand.
TAGCTACTGTGTCACTCAAAGATGGGTAAAAAGGTGGAAAATGGGCAAGAATGAGATGACAATGATTACAAATCCCCAAATTAAAAAGCTGGTTAACCTCATGCTCTGTGAGGGACAACAGTAATCTATGACAAATTGCATACCAGTTTTTCATCTTCATACAACTTAACCACCATATAAAAATAATGGTTTAACAAGTTCAGACACTTATGTCCATCATACATCAGGACCTGGAGAATGTCTGTCAATTTAAAGAATATTTGGCAGGAAAATTACCATGTATTCAAATGATAGGATAAGAATGCATTCAAAACACAATTAAGCAACAATTTCAGAGATTTTATAATGACAGATTGATATTTTGCATATTTAAAAATATTCACAGAGAATTTGTGGTGTTGATTGAAGCCTGGTGCTTGTAATTGCCATTAAAGTTGACGGTTTTTCAATATTTGTGCAAGCCTTAAGAAAATTACACATGCACTTTAATATCATAATCAAACAGGAAAATTATCCAGGTCTTAGGGGGTTAAACGCACCCCCTAAGATAATGTTTGAATAATGTTTGTTTTTAAGAATTTCTAAGCATAAAAGTTAAGTATCTGCCTGTATCTAACCAATGCTACTTTCCCATGGTCATGGATGGAAATGTAAAACTCGTCATGGATATCCTTTCTTAATCTCTGACATCATTGGAGCAAGACGGCAGGCGTACTGGCTCACAAATCCATATTAAGCAGCATGGGTACTTACTTTCATCTTAGGCATATCTCTGCTCAGACGTTAGGCCACTTAACAGCCCTTACACCCCCTCACCTAATTCCCCGGTAAGATTCTAAGTGAAATAATTCCTTAATTGCAAGGTTGCATTTTTGTAGAGATAAGTAAAATGGTGGTCAAAAACTAAAACATTTAACAGAAATTGACTGTCGTTTGTGATCTTAGAATGAACTATCATCAAGGTAACATTAGTACTTTAGCTAAAAGCTGGCATCAGTCACATGAAAAGGGTCGAAATATGATTTATTTCATTTGCATCTGCCCTCATTTCCCAATGGCACTCAACAACTTGTCAGTCAACCGCTGAAGTACATTTACTGGGTTTTTTGTCGGATAATGTACTGATACACTGGACTGAAATTGCACAGCATAAAATATTTAAATACATATTACAAATTGGCCTGGTATTGATACCAGATCTAACCAAACATTGGGTTTAAGTGATTGAATAATCACAAATAATGGACCAAATAGTCAGAAAAATGAACATCAGATCGATATTGAACAGCACACCAACAAAGCAAACAAAAAGTATTAATAAACTGGGCAGAAATTGATTCTGACCATCAGACTGATATCAAACATCCTTTCTAGGATAGGAGAGAATAATGGACAAACACTAAAAGTCAGACAGAACATCTGACCTATGCTACATATACTACAATAGTCCCTATTAACTGATTTTTTTTTAATGGAAGTACAAACAATAGATAAACTAGATCAGAGTTTTTTTCCACCAAGTACCACCAAAACATTTGACACTCCAAGTACCAACAAGGTAATGAGCAATGTTAAAATAAACTATTGTAGCAGCGTATAGGCCTTCCTATTCAGCTACAGTTGTGTACAGTTCAAACTAAAATATGTTTTTATTTAAGCATTGTTAAAACTCTGTAAAGCCTGAACATTAAAAATGTGCTGTTTTAAATGGAACAGAAGGGTAAGTGTGCAGTGCTGAAACCATATAGCCCCTTCTTTTTCATTTGTATAGATTTTTGATAGGGTCTTTTAAAATTGTGCCACTTATGCGAAGAAGGAAGACAGCATTTAGGGTGCTTAACAGGGTGCTAGCAGCTACCTTCGGCCATTAGCATCAGTATTGGCAATGAGTTCCTGCATTCAACTGTGTACATCACAAAAACTGAATAAAACAAATAACACCTATATTTTAATTTCCCAATGAGAGACACATACTGGAAGCAACAATTCCAAGTAACATTATATTTACATTTGAAGCAGCAGAAATGCTTCAAATGAATGTGTGTCTATAACCAGGCAGAAGATGCTTGGTTATAGACACACATACATTGCATGCATCTGAATTGGGTACATAATCAATAGTCAATACCCAGGCTGATCTCCACGAATAACATTTGTTATACCTACAAACATACAGCACATTTTCATTGTCATTTGTCGGAAAAGCATTTCCAATCAATTGAAATGATAGTGTAATTGGAGATGGGGGGGCATTGTGCTTTGATGACTATCTGAAAAACTGAGGAGCTTATGAAACAGGAAACTACATCATGCAAGAGATTCTATGAATGAGATACTGAGTATGTGGAATGAATCACTGCCCCCTGTAAATCTACAACAAACGCTCTCCACGCAAGACCTAATTTCCTCTTCTTATGCTTTCTTGCTTAAAAAGAAAGTGACAGCGGAAACAAATGATGTGGTTATCCTCTTCCTGCACTTGTCAATGCATGGAAGAGACTGGATCGGATTTGGCACCATCGAGATGTGCAAGAAACATAACACGTAGAGGATGAATAGGAAGTGCTGATCTAATTTACTGATGTATGCTTAAAAAAATACATCAAGAACTGGTTTAGGTGACATTTGCTTAACAAATGGCACTCAAAAAGAACTTGATGAAAGTAATGGCCTGCAATGGACTGGCAACCTGTCCAAGGTGTACCCCCGCCTCTCACCCAATATGTGCTGGAAATAGGCACCAGCAGACCTCCGTGACTGCAAATTGGGAATAAACAGGTTGTAAAATGAATGAATTAATGAAAGTAATGGCACAAGATTTGAAAAATAAACCATCAAGCTAATATTTTGAGTTTAAACAGCTGTCTTTTTTTAGCTGACTTTCTTCTAGCAATAGCCTGTGGCCTGCTCAATTACACTGGTGGGTAGAAGCATGGAGAGGCATTAGTGTCCTTAATAAGGAATGTGAGAGCCTCGTTATCTTGTTCTCACTGGAGAGTTGTTTCGTAATATAAGAAATAAAAAGAGTTCTAAACTAAATCTGACTGTCTTTAAGGCAAGAAAGGTGAGAAAACATAAGACCCAACCAGATAGTCCCACAGGCGAAACTAGCCCATGATATTCCAGCACAGGTAGAGAGCAGAGATCCAGGGCAAGCACGCTACTCCTTGTCGGAAGCGATTATTCTGTGCAGAGCAGAATTGCCAGACTCAAAGAAAAATAGTCTTGTGACAAGAATTAGCCAGACATAATAGAGCAGGAAAACAAAAGGAGCTTGACCTTGTTTAGGTTGATTGAATCACACGATTGATTGGTCGAGTGAGTTCTTCTGGTTTGAGTAGATGTGAATGCAGCTCAAGCACCAATAGCACACACCATTAGCGGACACCAATAGCGGACCAACAATTTTTATTTGAGACTGGCTTAATTATGTGGTCTATATGCTTCCAAGTGAGCTCAGGAGCAGTTTGTTCGTGGTGAGTACCTGTTTCAGAAGGACTTCAACTAAAATAGAGCTAAACAAAACAAAAGAAGTTGTTAGAACCAGGTTCTGTGATCAGTCGCCTGTGGCATTACAGGATGAAAACATTGATAGATAGGACAATTAACAACATAAAAACTTAGGGGAAATGTTGCATTGTGAGGATCCTTAAAGAAATTTAGCCCTGAACTAAATTTACAAGAATGGTGAAATATTTTCATTGATTATCGAGCAGTTTGCAAAAAACAGATGGTTCTTTGAGCCATAAAAACATTCTGAGTTAAACCAAAGAAATTGCTTAGGGTTGGAAAACACCCTTATTAGCGTCTGTTTACTGCTAAAAATCTAGCGACAATGGCCATCTTCTTCTGTTAATGTTAAGTAATATTTAGAAGGGATGTAGAGAAACAAAACCCGTAAAAGCCTGATTTATACTTCTGCATCAAGCCAACCTATAGCCTTTATAGTGCCTACTTGGTAGTCTCGAAGCCTATATGGACCTCTTTGCTGTAGCTTAGTGTATACGTCCCAAAAATTGTAACTACACATCTCTGTGGTCAGCTTGGTAGCACAGCAGTTCCTGGGAAACATCGCAATTATACTGCCATCTTCACCATGAACAGAACAAACACCAAACCAAATCACTGAGCGATTGATCAAACAGTTCCAAGTGTATCAGATGGAAGTAATTAATCAGATCAGGTATAACTTCAAAACACAAGCATAAAAGTCCACAAAGTGGAACCAAGACATCCCACCAAATACTGCACTCAAAAAGTTAAGGCAATCTACTGCAATGGACTTCAACAAGGAGCTACAAAGCATACACATTTTCTTAACAAATTAAACATTGAAACCTTTGCACCCACCACTTTCCAAAAGGTTTTGAAAGACAAAAGATAAAGCAGATATCACTGTGCCCAAAGGTTGGATCAAGTTGTACATGTTTACATTGGCTAATCCTGTGGTTAAACAACTAGTGCCATATACACACAACCCCAAACTGTGGCCCCTGCTATCACCAAAATAAGCCCACCCCTGCCCCACTGATTTACACACATTCTTGCAGAATGATAGAGCGAGCCAGCGGTCCCTGTTTTCCCCTATATCCTGCCCATGCAGCGGTGACTAAGCCAGCTGGAATTCCTACCTAATTATATGCCCACTTAAAGGGACAGATTCCTCTCTTCCTGTTAGCAGCAATGAAGCCACACACAGTTAGGCAGATATCGGATGTTTGGGCATGCCTGAGCGGACACAACAGAGACTCATCTCATTTTAGGTGTGCTCTCCATTGACAAACTAAATTCAAAATGGGGTTGTGCAACAAGGTATACATCTAAAAATTTAATACGAACATTGGTGAACATTTGGGGAGACAAGGAATGTCTGAAAATACAAAAAAAAAATCTAACTGTGTTGTGGTCAAACGGTAATTTCTTGATTGACCACTCACACACATTCATTTTCACTATGGGGCTAGAAAACTATAAATAATTAGCTGTTTATTACCCCTCTAGTTTTTTTCTATAATCCATGTGGATCATTAGGTTTGTAGAAAGAACAGAATTATGACTCATTTCCAAGTAAATGAAATGCATACAAATTCACTGGTTACAAGCTCATGAAAAAATTTACACATTTAGGTAAACGATAGCTTTCCAGTGGCTAAGTCTATAGAAAACGGTATTTTAAAATCCAGAGGGTTATGTTCAAAATAAAACGTGATAATTGACAGACCATCTTAGATGAATATCTTTAAACAAATGAGAGCTCCCCAGTACAGCAAAAAAGAGATTAAGCAAAAAAGAACTACTCCAGTAGATTTGGCTCTTTGAATTCAGGTTTGAACAAACCATCACTCATCTGGTACTTCAGTCGTCTGCTTATCTAAAGTAAACAGCTGATAGCCAAAGCAAAGTTTAAAAAAGTCCATAACCTTGACGGCGACCGAGCCTGTCAGGTGTCAAGGGCAGATTGTATCTTTGACTCCAGCCTCGACCCTGTGACTGGCACACATCCACAAAAACAAGGTTTCAGGGATAACTTTCTGTTTGAGGTCCTTTCATGTTTAAAAAAAACTAAATATATATATATATATATATATATATATATAATAGGAATATATACAGCTATGATTTGGGATATGACTACAAAACTGCATTCATTTGTTTTTTAACATAGAGTCAATATGGCTTACTATACCAGAGTCTGTTGTTAGGATAAGTAACTATTTTTTGTGATTTAAATTACTTTTTGAACCATGTACAGGACAGAACATAACACAATGGTTTTCATTGTTTTAAAAATAATAAAAATTACAAAAAATACATACATTTGAAGGTGAGCCAAGTGGCTATCTTACTCCTTTGATTCGAGTGTGCTTTGTAATTTCCAGTAGCCCAAAGAGGACTAGGGTGCACAAGACGAATCCTGGCAAATCCCGAAACTATCCCCAACATTACCTTTCTCTCTACCGACATCTCTTCCTGTCATCAAAATGGTCCTATCTATTCCTAACAAAGGCAAAAAAATTACCATTAATAAAAGGAGGACTTTGTGGAACTTCATCTAGCACTACTCCTTTGTTATCCTTTGAGACACCCCTTGGCATCACAAGAATGTGCAAAATGAAACAGAAAGGTAGATCTAGGAGTTAAAAATGGAACTCAGATTTAGACAAAAACAAAGAGTCACATATAAAGGCATCTGGCAACAAAAGGAAGCAGCACCACCAACTAAACCACTCTCTACATAATATTCAGAATTTTTATTCTGAGGTTTTCTGCCAACATGAGCTCACACATCTGAACGAACAAGTGGTGCCAACAAAAAAAAAAGTTTCTGATAGCCAATTGTTTATTTGCAAGAAGAATGTCCAATGAAAGTGGTCTCTTTTTGATAACGACGTAAGCAGGACATAAATGAGCGCTAAAAAAAACATGTCACAATTTCAATTCATGTTTTCACAGCGGTAATGAATAACAACCCCTTTAACTATGTATCTGGGAGACAGATGGAGGTGGTGCACATCTACTAAAGCATTAAACTTTCTATAGGACTAACAAATAAATCACAAGCAACTATTCTAATGAAAGCCACTTCAAAATGTAAGATCAAAAAGAAAAAAAATTACTAGATATTTCATGTCCAAAGATGAAATGTGTAAACAAAAGCTTTAAACTAGTAGAAGTCATTGAAGTACATTTAAACCGTATGAATACAGGATGCTGAATGCAAACAGGAAGTCACACTATTGTTCTGCCCACAAACCCAGCTTTCCATACGGCTGACAAACTTTGTAATTAAAACAAGGCCCACATTCTCAGAAAAGGGTCATTCTGAGACTGTCCCATAAGCAGTTTGTTTGGGGGCGGGGGGTGAATGTTTCCGGAGCGGATGAGATCACACGCTGGCCGCTCATTAAGTGATAAGTGTTTTCTCCTTCAGTCACTGGAGAACAAAGATTGTGCTCAAAACAAACTCATTCACTCTGGTGGAAGATAAAATGTCCATAGCTGGATTCCAAAGTCATTTATTTTCCATCCTGCTTCTTGAAATGGCCATTTGTCAGAAATAAAGGTGAAAAAACGCCATATGCGCCAAGCCTACTACAACATATGTTTGCTTTTAAAACAGGAAGTGAAAAATGACTGGACAACCAATGTATACATGATAATATCTCAAAAGGTGTTCTAGGGAGTTATGACCCTTTAAATATTAATCTGTAGTCAAAGTAAACCTTTGTAAATCTTTGGACACCTGTTATTATCCCATTTGGACCATGATCGGAAAAACTTTATCAGCAGCCCTTCCACTATCTTGTATTTAATCCCACGGCCTATTGTCTTGCTTCATTTCGATTTAAGGCCCTCTCCTCTTGATCAGTAAGCTATGGGTGGCATGACAGACATTGTTTGAACTCTTTGTGTGCTCTTTTGGAGGCCTTGGTTTTTACTTTTTCAAAGTGTCCATTTGAGCTGCTCCAGTTGATCTCCACTTGATCATTGTCCTAGGAACTCTGACTTCAAAATGGAATTTTCCTCCACTCAACTGTTGCTTACTGAGTATTGTCTCTTTTTCAGAGCTGGACCATTTTCTGTAAACTATTGATGTCTTCGCACAAAACCATTTTTGAGATACTAAGAGCAACCAATCTGGAAAAACAACCATTCCACATTAATTTACTTTAATTGTCTTTCTTCTCTTTTCTGATGCCTTTTCTAAACTTTAGAAAGTTATCTTCACCACATATAGACATATAGATGCGTTGGATTGGTGCCAAGTGATTGGCCGATTATCAATTTGTGTTGTCAAAAAAACATTCTGGGGCTTATTTTTTTCAGAATTTAAGGTTTAGGCAGTAGAAGCAAAAGGATACCACAACTCTCATTTTATATTAAACTGTTCTGTTACTTGTCCACTAGGGTTGGGTTGATGGCCAATGACCCACCCCTGTGCCGTCGAAGCAGCAAGCCGCTTGCAAAAACTCACATATTTGAGTTTTTAAGAGTTTTTATTTCGGTGTGCCTGAAATAAAGTTAATGAACTGTAACTTTAGACCAAATATTGTAGGGGTTTAAAATTGGGAGTGTTTAGCCTTTCTAATAGTGTTTCGTTGTCATTATTAACCAATTTCAGATTTGCTAAGATAAACCCCTAATATTGCTGCGTCGTCGTTTTTTAAAAGTCAATGTTCTCGAAAACATTTGTACATCACGATGTTTCACAAAATTGCTTGCCATTGCGCAAAAAAAACAATCGTTGAGCACTAAAGGTAGAAAAGCCATGGCAGATGTTGAAGGAGGCAGATGGCCATGGCAGATGTTGAAGGAGGCCCCATTGTCCAGCATCATCCAAAATCTATATATTTCCATTGCAAATATAATGTATTGATAATTTGAAGAGTCTTTACTTCTAAATATATTTTAGTACACACTAAATCTTGTTTGTGGAAGAAAATATAAAGGAATTTTAACAACTACTTAATAAATGTGATAAATAAATGATGACAGACAGACATGTTGTGTCAAATTTAAGCCTTGGTTTTAAGCCTTTAAAACTAAAACCGATCAATGTGGTTTAAAACAGAGGTACATAAAGAACTGTGAACTCTGTGTAAAACTCTGTAAAAACCCCTACAGCCCTTCAATCTTCTGATGAATTGTTTCCTTTCCAAAAACCGAGAAGAAGGAACCTGAAACAATGTAAAATAAAAACTCCCCAATTCCTCATGGTATTCAGAGCATTGAAGAGACCTCCATCTCAGTCACCAGACAGTGTTTGTGGAAATCACTTGACATTTCCATGACATTTTTACTTTAGTCTTCTCCCAAAGCTGATCAGTGGAGACATGACAGAAACAATTCACTGGATATATTTGTGTAAGACCACTCCAATTCATCAGGTAACACCACACACAACCAACTGAAACCCTGCCCCACACCCTCACGGTGGAACCAGACTGCAAAAATTCCTTTTAAGCATCTTCACAAAAGCCAGATTCCTGAGCTGCCGTTCTGCTCTAGACTTTTTATTTTCCACAAATGGCTTATACGGCTATCTCCCTACCTTCCCAAAATTAATGGCAGCTAAGCTCTTCAGAACCATTTGGTATCTATTTTTTATTTGTGGTTTCCCTAAGCAAATTGTGTTGTTAGGAAAACACCCTTATCAAAGGAATCAAGTTGCGCTGAAGCATCAGTTTCCGTGATAAGAATCCAATACGGGTGACATACAGCATGAGGGTCAATGTTATGATGTTTGAGTTCACTGGTTTTTTCTACTCTTCACATGCTACGTTAAGTGCTTTACGGGAAAAAAGGTCGAGAAAATACTGAGTATTTTCTTATTTACCATTATGAAAATACTGAGGAAATATATATTACATCTATTCTCTGGCTCCGTTGAAGGCACGTTTAGCTTAGCATAGATTACTGAAACATGTTAAACTAAGAATCATTTCGATTCAAAATGACCAGTTTTTTCTAAAGTAACAATGAACTAAAAACCAACCATAAAATAAACATTTTTAGTTAGTCTCAGCCATTATTAGGGGTGTAACGGTTCACAGGGATGTATTGAACCGGCCTGTTCGGTTCGGTACCCTTGCGTACCGTTTCGGTATATATTTTTTAATTAAATAATATAAATTTATTATTAGCGCGATATTAAGCGCAGTGGAACATTGTTCCTAGGCGAGTTTCCGCACGGACGCTATTGAGTGACGCACAGTAGAGCTGCACGAGTAGCTGTGAGAAATGGCAACAGCGAAAGAGAAGCCAGAGCTTGAAGACCCTCCCACCTCACTACGGTCTCCTGTTTGGGAACACTTTGGCTTCTCTGTTAAAATACGTAACGGGGATAGACGAGTGGATACGTTTAAAGTTGTATGCCGCCATTGTTCCACGGAGATGGGGTTTGTGGCAGGCAACACATCTAACATTTTCTACTGCTGGAGATATTGTCACTGCAACCAGATCTATGCTCTCTTCAGAAAATGTGAGTAGGTTAATCTTTTTAGCCTAAAACTTAAAACTTGAAGTTAGTTTTGTTGATATATAAGCTGAAGCTGTTGCTTGTGTTAAAAGTTTTCAGGTCCCTACTAGTTGCAGTATTTATTTATTTATTTTAAAAATGTGTATTTCTTTATAGAGTGCAATTTATTTAAAATATCACCCAAATGTGTCACTTTAATATATTTTATGCAAGAATTCTATTATGTATTGGCAGCTTTTCAAAGTAAAGATTTTGTAAGCTCTTATTGTTTTGTACCGAAAATTAACCGAACCGAGCTCTCCAAGACACTGTACCGAACCGAATACGATTTTAGCGTACCGTTACACCCGTAGCCATTATGCATTGGAACTATGCTCAGTCTGGCATAATAATCTAAAACATTTGCTGTTGTGACAAATATCAGAGCTGTAGCTGCACCACTCTCAGAACACCAGCTTGAGACTTCTGGGGCGGAGCCAAAACACTCAACACTTTAAACATGGGGATGCACCAACATTGGGTATGTGTAAGCCTAATCTTAACTCTATTTCTAATCCTAACAAAGACTAACTCTATTTCTATAAAAAAGATATTAAAACAAAATTATGGAAAAAGTGCCATTTGTGTTGTGGTAATGTGGTGTTGGTCATGTGATCTGGCTGGCAGACAGTGCGAGTGAGCGTTGGCACAGTAGACAAAGTTCAAATGAACACCAATATTTAAAAAAATTTTTTAGTTTTTCTCGCTTTCTTTTTTTTTACCCCTCACATAAGCTTGGTTTTGTTCATATAAAAATTCAAAAAGGATAATGCCAGTTCAATAGAAGGCAGTATAACTAACCACAAAGTTATTTTATCCAACAAGACGCCAACATTGAGCAGTTACACTGAAATTAGAGAATAATTGATTAGATTCAAAAACATTAAAACAACGTATTATACTTAATTGGGTGATTGTTAATGTTGCTATTTAAAAAATGTTATTTTTCTTCAAGATTACTTGTACTTATTCTGAATAAGGTCATTTTTTTATAGTGTTTAAAATATCCATTTCTAATCTTAAAATCCCAGAAACAAACCTATTATTTTCAATGTAAAGTAGTCCACTTAGAAAGTCCAATTCTAAGTGTTAGTACAATTACATCCAGTGGGAAAATGGCAACAAATTTGCCTCTTTTTTTTTGGTTTGTTTATGTTTGATCTCGATTGAGCTGTCTCACTGACCTCACTCAACGTCCAAAGTTCAAATTATAAAAGGGAGATTGTAATATTATAAATTTATGCCAAAAATTACTTGCTATATATTGATAGCTGTGATTTTACACCCCCTGAAAACCGTACATGCATACAGAAACATTAGTGCATAAGAGAATTTCATCAAATGAAAAAAAAAACAAACAAAAAAAACCACAAGAGAATGTTTTGCCTTTTTTATGTAAATACTGGAATATCCTGACAGCTTGAATATATGTGAATGGTGCGCAAAAGTAATGTAAAAACACAAACTTGAGTGTTCTTTAAATCCACAGGCCTGTCTGGCTCCTGCACTTCTTGAAACAGTGCCCTCTGGAGGCTGCCAGTTGCATAAATATCTTTAGCTGTATTGTTGTTTAGGGAACAGGGTTTATCATGAGTAAAAAGGTAGAGGTGTATAGTCCTAAAATTCCAGTAGATAATAATTAAAAGAAAAGTGATGTTCGTTTTAAAACAAAATGCCAAATTTATTAGTTTTATCATTTTTCCATTTTCACATGCACGTCTGCAGACAATTGCAGTAAGCTGTATCAACTCTAAATCTAGCTGAAATGCTAAGTACATGGCTGGTGAACAACAAGTCCTGACTGGGTAATTAAAGAGCTGGGAAGAAAAAAGGCAAGGCCGACTGACTGGAAACCACTAGCAGCCCTTCAAAAAACATCTGTGTTAAAGGAAAACAAGGTAATTATATGGAGAGAGGGAGGAACTGCTAAAGTATTTGACTTCAGAGAGAGCAGCTTTGTCTACCACTGCATCATCCTTCTGTCCAAAATGACCACAGTAGTGGAAGACTACGAGAAACCCTCTTAAAACACAAGTCTTGCGCGTAATGAATATCTTTCTTTCAAATCGAGGAAAAACCCTCACAAACAATTGCACTTGTTGAGGATAAAGATCTAATAAACAAGTCAATCCATCTGTAATTCACAGAATTTTCATTGAGAACCTTATGAAGCCTAAAGGTAGGAAACAAATCCTTGGTGACTTCATTCTACTCAACACATAACAACCAGTGACAATCTCTGTGTTGTTACAAGCCTGATTCCAGACAACTGCTGACAGACAGACAATAGATACCACTTAGAAGAGCAGCTGTTCCAGTAAACAGTGTGCAAAATGAGGCACTGATTAACTCTCTCTTTATTGTAGTACTAGTCAACACAATTCATTATAAAATATGGCTGAATTTTAAGTACCTGTATAAAGTATGTTCTTCTCCCCTTAAAAACGTGTTATTTACATTTAAATCACTGTAAATGTCTGATATTGCTTATACAGAAAGACTCAAGTGACCAAGGTTGTACCTCATCTTGGTGCAACACATCCCTAACAGCAAGAGGTTGGAATGTTGGTGGTGTGACTGAGATAAATTTGTTTCATGCAATGCAAACCAGGTAACATGAACCACATATTCAACTCCACAATAACACATAAAATAGTAATTATGCACTATGAAAACCTGACTTTCACTTAAAAAAGCACCAAGACCTCACCTTTCTGGCAATGGTTGGAGGTCCAGCATCTGTGGTTATCATTTCCTTTGAAGTTGGTCTTGATACACTGAGGCTTTTCCTCCATGATTCCTGGACAAACATCTCCGCACTCTTTGGATTGTTTATTTCCAGCAACGTAATTGTTAAATTCCGCGTCCATAATGAGCGACCAGTCCACAGAATCCAAGTAGCAAAGCTCTGGGTTCTTCTCGATTCGTATAGCACCACGAGTGATGTTCCTCAGGTTGTAGAGGCCGATATCTTTCAAGCTGGTTAGTTCAAATATAACCAGAGCGTAATTATAGAAAAGATTACGACCACGGATGACAGCAAGGTTTGGAAAGAGGGTACTGAGGCTTTCTAGTCCAGATACACGGAAGAGGAGAAGGTAATCTGTTATCATGGTCAACTTGGGGAAACTGAGGGTGCGGAAAACTTCATGGTTGTTATTGTTTTTATCCCCAATGAGAAGTATCTGGAGATATCCTTCCACCACTGTACAGTTCTCCAGGCGCTTGAAATTGTTGATATCATTCCCAATGTCGATGCCAGGACCACAGACTGAAAGGAATAAATAGAGAAACACAGTTAAGTTCAATGTAACTCTTCACCTAAATGAACTTATAAAATACCAATCAAACATTGATTGGTAAGTTTCAAATAGTATTCACAATTTACTTTGTTATGGTTTTTATGAGCAATTTGATCTTTATGTCATGGTAAATTAGTGTACAAATGTTTTAATGAACTTGTGCCCTCATGCAAACAATGCCAAGAGGTTCATTTAGTTTAAGGTTTGATATGTCTTGCTGTATCGTCTTTGCCTAAGGCTAAGGGGAAGAGGTAAGTGAGAGAAATGGAACTCAGCCTGAGAATTCTTTCAGGCCTCCTCTCCAAGGGAGTTGAGGTACCCTTCGAAAGCTGTTAACAGATGGGGGGTGGTTTCAACAGGGGATATTATAGGACAGTAGAAGGAATAATTTGAGGGTTTTCTCAATCCCTTCAACATGGCTTCCATTGAGACTGTGGGCTCAGAGGTGGACTCTTCTATCACCTGAGTTGAAGTGGGGAAGCTCGTTGGTGGCAAGGCACTTGGTATTGATAAGATATACCACAAATACAACAAGTCCCTGGATGTTGTGGGGCTTTCTTGGTTGACAAACCTCTCCGATTTCTCATGGCAGTCTGGGAAAGTGTCTATGTACTGCCTCTTTTCAAGAAGGGGGACCAGAGATTGTTCCAACTAAAGAAAGATGAAACTCCTCAGCATCCATGGGAAAACCTATTCCAGGATTAGAGAACAAACGGTCCAATATTTGAACCAGTATAAGCACCTGTCTAGCCTCTAAACATGCCAAGAAGGACTTAATTGGTGTTATGAGGTGCACATTACTAAGGTTAAAGCAAAAGGATGGAGCCCTCCAGGACCAACATTGAACATATCAGGTTGCAGAAAAAGATCACACTTTTGCACCATTGTTTTGGTGAAAATTAAACTCTGCCTAATTGTGCTTCTACCATAATTGAGTAACAAAACAAATAAAACAATAAAACATATCTACTGTGCCTGCTTGGCATTAACAAATATGTGTCAAAAGCTTTTATAGCATAGCGGTGTATTTTGTTACTAAACTAGAATTTTTTTGGTCAGTGATTGATGATACAAAAGAAAATGTAATATTTCAAACCAATCACACAGAAATATTGACCAGTTGCCGACTTCATATAACTGAGGCATAACATTTTTTAAATAAATGTAATTTCCCTTCTATCAGTGTCCCACAACCGTGAGCCAATCCTGTAAAACATGTTATTGAGGGTTTTTATGACAGGTTCCTTCACGTTTTGCACATATGCAAATTATAAAGGGAGATCCTAAAACATTTAGGTAAGCTGTTGAATTATACAGCTTTAAACAAGTGTAAAAGTTGGCTTTCTCCAAAAGTAAAACCCCCTAAAAGATTAATAATATTGTCAGACAAAAAGATATTCCAAATTGTTGGTAATCCATTCTTTAAAGCAAATACAAAAATTATAGTTCACTTACTTTTTTGTCAAAGTATAATTAAAGGTTTGGAAACTTAAAGGTTTGGAACTAGCTGTCATTGAGTACAGTTTCAACAAGTTTGGAGTTTATGGTCATTTTGTTCGAAAACTAAATTAAATGACGCCACAGACAAGCATTGTTAGGGGGCTTGAAAAAACACACATACCCTCCTGTCTGTGAACTTGTAACATTTTCACACTGCTGAGTAAACAGTTCTATCTTTATTGCTTGATGGCTCTCCAAATCTCATGTTTACATTTGATAACCCAATTCCTGTCTGCCATGGCAGACTCTTGTTGGTAGCATAGTGAAGGCATTTGGAATAAGGTCATAAACTGATGTCATTGTTTAGAAATGAAGCAAAAATACTTTTAACCCAAGCTAATAAATCCACACTTCAGACTTTACGACGTAGCAGATTGCTACAGAACAAGTTGATACAGAACCACAAAAGCACTGTGGTTCTTTATAAACAGGATACAGTTCTTCATTTCTTATTTAAAGTATTTTCACAAAGTACATGCAGGTGATTGTGGCAAATAAAAATGCGCTAATTATTTTCTATTTCTATATTGCAAGTGAATACATGAAATTCCAGATGTACCAAACAGTGAATTCAATGGACAAGCAAATCATTTAATTAATCAATTGTGGAAATAATCGATAGTTGCAGCCTTACGAATATATTTAGAATAGTGCGTATTCCTTGATGAAACTCACCATGCCAAACGGAACCTAAACAACCCCTATCCAATTGTGCATATTTTGTAATAAAGAAACATACTGTTGTTTACCCTAGCCTGGTCTCAAGGTTAGTCAACCAGTTAACCTATGCAACATTTACGGCCCAGTGGGAACATTTAATCGTCCTGTGCAAAGAGAGCCAGATTAAACTAAGGATTTCCACTAAACACCTCATCTACTTCTACCTGAAACCACTGGGGTTCGGAGCAAACCCCAATTGCACACACTTCACAAACTCCCTACTCTTCCAGAAAACAGAACCAGCTCTGTATAGCTACGGCACTGACTTTTACAAGTACTATTTAAAAACACAGATTTTTCCCCCCTCTAATGATGAATTGGATGAATCAGGGGGTCTTATTTGCAGTGTACTTGGCAACATGGAAATGTTGCGCTGGTCAAACTTGAGGTCAAGTCAAAATATCATTTTTATTTTGACGGTTGAGCTCAGAAAATATAAAGTTCTGAAAAAAAAGCATAGGTAAATGGTAACAAGGAATTAAATTGCCCCTATACAACCAGTCAGTGTGTCGCCATCATTTATTGTTATCTAAAATCCCTTGTTTACTGGTAACCACAATACAACATCCGAATGCAAACTACCAACCAAACATGACCTGACAGCAACCTCACTATACTGGAAACCACACAGAACGTCAATATTGTCTGTTGCATTATCTGTTGGTCTTGAGCTAAACGGCATAGATAATAATCTGAGACAAACACTACTAGCACCAGATGTCAAAAAGGAAGAGATAAACGCTAGGAAATAGTGTACCTAGTGAATCAATTGTGTTAGAAAGTTACTTTACACTTTATGAAATGGTAAACAAACACACAAAAAGTAATTAAATCTGAAAGAGCACGTTTTTAACAAACCCGTTTTAGTTCCTAACAAAAAGTTTAAAAGAGCCAAAGTAATACAGTTACCAATTTAAATAGTGGTTTCTCTTACAATTTCAGGATCAATAGATCCAATGAGAGAATTTCAACGATTGAAAAAATAAATGTCAAACATTAACGCAGGGCAATAAATTGATTGTTCAAAAATACAGTTTACAGACAAAAAAAAATGTTGACCCCCTGTACACTTGCAAATGTTTTTCTTCATTATGACGACATTTTTCTAACATTAACCATCTTCGGAAAAATGTACCTTGCAATTTTGTCAAATGACTCCCCATGTTAACTTAAATTGACTGACTAACCTAGCTAAGCTTTTAAATTGAGTTATTAGTATGCGCTAAATAACATGCACGGTCATTATGGCAAAAGAAAAACAACAGATTATTTTGGACTTGAGATAAAGAATTGTTAACGCTCATAAAGATGGAGGATGATACTTGTGTTTATCGAAGTTGTTGCAAGTGTCAAGAACTCCAGTGAGAAGCATCCTCAAGAAGTTTAAAGAGACCAACATGGTGGAGAATAAGACGGCCAGAGTCTGGAAGTGAAAGATTTCTTAACTTTGGAACAGAAACTAGTGAGAGGCTTCTAAAGAACCCAAGGAAGACTTGTGAAGGACAACCGAGTCTAGATTTGATGTCTCAATGAAGAATAGAGCACTGCACAGGAATAGTCTGTGAGGTTGTGAAGCAAGAAAGACTTCTGAAGAAGAGACACCTAAAAGCAAGAATGAAGTTTGATAAGGAGAACCAGGAGAAATGTGATGCAAACTGAAAATGCGTCAGAGACAAACCAGATCTTTTTGGGCATATAGATGATGGCTGTTTGGGGAAAAAAGAGAGGAATTCAACCCCCAAAACATCAGTCCCAAAGTGAAACATGGTGGTGAGAGAACAATGCTGTAGGGGTGTTTCAGTAAGTGTAGGGTTAAAAGGAAATATGAAAAAGGAAGTCTATAAAAAGATTTTGAAAGACAACCTCAAACATTCTTGAAGAAAACTTGGTTTAGACATTTTGCCATCCAGCATGATAATGACAAAGCATACATCAGTTCTGGGGAAGAAATGTCTCCCAATGAATAAAGCAAATTAACTTGAATAAATCCCAGACTTAAATCCATTAGAAAATCCTAAATTCAGAGTTTGTGTCATAAAACAAACAAATCTGGAGGAGACAGCAAACAACTATTGAAAAGGGGCTATTACAAAGCAAAAGGGATTAACTATTGATTATTGAACATCAGAGGGATAGCACTTTTGAGCAATGTTTAATGTTAAATGTTTAACACTATTTGTAAGACACTAAAATGCTCCAGAAAAAAAATATTAAAAAACAAATGTGCAATTTCACAGAGGGGCTACTAAGTTTGTCTACAACCATATATACAAATTGGACAAAAATGTCCAAGATAATGAGTATTTGATAGACATCAGGGTAACATGTGAAATTTGCAATTGTTCTATTTTTGACTTCACTCAGACCTTCATATGTGCTTAGTGATATTAATATTACACATTTAAAAAGATGTAAACATGTAATTAAAAGAGAAGAAGCTGGTTTGAAAACAGCTGCTGAACCATGGATCAAGAGGGTTAGGCAGAGAGCATCATGTTTGATATGAAAATAACTTCACCAAAGACAACTTACTTTCTCCATGACAGAGAGTGAAAAAGACCAGCACCAGACCACAAAACAAGGTCCAATATCTCTGTTTGATAGACCTCATACCTGGGCAAAAAAAAAAAACAAGGTAACCCCGTTAATTTAAGTAATTATAAATCAGGGGAGACACAGCTCAAATTCTTCAGCGTGGAAGATGGTTGAAGTTTCCTCAGTTCAAAAATATGCAGTGAGTTGTTCTTTCCAGCTTAGCGAGACGATGAAACCAACATTCCGATTCACAATGAGAGGAAACAGTCAAACAAAACCATTTTCTTCGGAGTTCCATGTGCTTCTTTTATTTGTTGGGATAAAGAACCCTCCAGACACTTCAACGACACAGTCCAGCACACCCAACCGCTCTCCCCTCACCATGAGGCGGTTTCACCCAAAAGGATCCTCGGGCTGTGTTCAGTATTATTTCTAACAGCTTCTCCTCGTAGATATATGAGAAAACAGTGGAGGAATAGGCATAATGTCTTGAAAATCCACATCCCCATGCTTCTTGTGGTAGAAAAATGGGAGAAAGCACGTTGTCGGTCTCTTAGCAGGCAGGTTTGATCGGTATTCCAGAGAAACCCGTTTAGATCTACAGACTGATCAGTCTGGAAAACTCCTGGCGTGATCTCCACCGGTCCTTTAAAGGTCAGAAATCAGCTATAAAACTCAGAAAGATGCAAAAATAACATCCGTCCGGGCTTTAAAATGGTCTCTCGCTGCCTCCCACCATCTTCAGCCTAAGATTTGGGAGATTGATTTTTGCCGTCGGGAAGCTAGTGGTCTTCGGGACCCAAATGAGGTTTGGAGGAGCTCCTCTGTGCTCGTTTAGGAAAGGTGAAGCGTGTAGAGAAGACCCTGTAGTATCTCTCTTTGCTGAATTGACGGTGTAAACAAGGCTCGATCTCTCTCAAACACACGCTCATGCTCTCGCAGTCACACACATAGTAGGATAGTGTTACGTTGGATGACGGCGCTGGGGAAATTCCGAAATGGATCATACGAGTGCGCACAAGGGATCCGGATCGGGATTTGGCGGATCCCATACGGATGTGGAGAAAAACACTTTTAGCTAGGAGGGCATTGAGCTAGCATTCGTTAACTTTAGCTGCCTAACCATAGTAAACGTTTATAAACGTTTAATAAATGTAAGCAAACGTTTATAGCTGGTGTAAAAAATGCAAATCAGCTTATATACAACTTTTTCCCAGATGCTTTTTTTGTGTTTTTGTTGTTATTCTGTCACAAACTGTTCAAATAAATAATTAAATCTGATTATTTCTTTCTCTGTGACCTAATGTTCAAAACCAGCAAGTGCTTAAATATTTATTTACTTCACTGTACTTCAAATTAAAGTTAAATTCATATTTCTTTGTCTTGTTTGAAGTGCAATGACAAATCATTCTTACATTTTGTATAGGTTTTATTAAACTATTCTCTTTCTCAAATTCTCAAAATAATTTTCAACTTTTCAAAATGTTATATTTTAATAATTTCAAAGAGCCAGTCAAACCTTTAAACATAAAAACATCGTTTTTATGGTGTTGTTTTAAATAGTCACTTTAAAAAAGCATAAAAAAACCATGATGTATTTATCATTTAATTTATGGGTAAATTCATACGGATCTAAAATTATCAGGTACCGGTAAGTGGAATTCTCAACAATGTTTATGTTTATCTCAAGCTTTTATCCACAGAAACTGTTTTTGGGCCTCTTCCTGGGATCAGACTTGTAATTTAGTCTCCCTGTAATTTAGCTCCACAAAGCACCCCTTGTTGTGCTTGTGGGAAACACTTATGTAATGTGATGTCATAAGATGACATCATAGGTTTCATCCAAAACTTGTATACAAATTTTAATATACTTTGTCATTTTTAGCAAATAAAATTAATTTTAATTACAACATTTAATAATCTTGTGAGCTTATGGAAATATTAAATTTGGAAATTGTATCCAATAGTTGTTTAGAGTACATTTTTAATATATTTTAGTTGAATTTTAGTAGTATTTTTGTTTTGGGTTTCAGGTTCTCTTTTTTACAGTTTTTTGACTGAATCAACAGAATGATACACATTTACCACAGAGACACAATGAGCCTCACATTTGTTTTATCTCTGTAAGACCTAAACCATGCACACTTAATCTCAAATCCCAACCTGTCCAAACAAGAGCTTTGAAACGAAGAAAACCTTGCAATTACGTAATTATCTATTTATTTAATAACAATTACATTACTGACCTTATTACACAGCATTTGTCTATCACTTTAAGAAATTTTTATTACTATTACTATCATCACAATTTTTATTACTCATCGGCCACTTTATTAGTACACCTGTACAACTAACGCAAATTTCTAATCAGTCAGTCACATGACAGAAATGCAATGCGTTTAGGCTGATCTTGTGCAGTTCAAACCAAGCATCAGAATGGGGGAAACACACTGCACAAAAAGATCATTATTTGGCGATTCGACGAGGTGTAGAATTTGGGGTTTCCAGGCTGTTCTGTCTGGAAATGCAGAAAACACTGTTGAAATCCCTAGTTTGCAGCTTTCTAGTGATTATCATCGGAACTAGCCTGGATGGAGGTGTGAAGGGCTTTTCATAAGTAAATGAGCTGAGGGGGTGAGATGAAAAGGGGTAGATGAAAACAATAGGCAACCTGCATGGGGCTACCTGGTATGAAAGTTGAGGAAAGATTGATATTGTATCAATATGAAGCAAACCCTCTGAGGAGTTTCCAGGACCTTGTTGAATCTATGCCATGGAGGATTGAGACAGTTCTGAAAGCAAAAGGGGCTCCGACCTAGTACTAGCAAGGTGTGCCTAATAAAGTGGCCAGTGAGTGTATTTTGCAACTTACGTATGGCAAAAAGCTGGTCTCTTAATCTGTGACCCCACTTTACAGCATAATTATCTTTTTGTGATTGCAATACCAATTTTGTCCAAAAAACTTAAATAATGCGCTTTTTAAAAAAAGTTTTGTTTTTTTTATAAAATACAGTATATCCATCCTTTATCCAAACAAGCATTCCAGCAAGCAACAGGTCTGCTTGGACGTTGGTGGTCTTTCCTCTAATGAAAGAAGAAAAGGCCTTTTGCTGTGGTATAATCGGTGACAGTCTTGATTATCAGAATAATTACAGAGCACTGTGGCCCCAAAGAGCCTAGCACAAAAGAACTGTGTTAGCATGGCACAAATAACTTCATCCTGGCACACACTTATAAGCTCCCGTCACTTTGGAAAATTATAGGCGGAGAGAGAGAGAGAACACATACACACATTAAACAATGGACCGGACTTCCACGGCCACCCAGAATTTCAAAACACTTTGAGTGTAATTCATTCCAAATATAAAATACTGGTCTATTAAAATACAGTATGTGCAAAAAAAGTTGTGCAAACGGAGGTAAAAAAAGAATTCTTTCAGAAATATTGAGATTGAGCAAATAGAAAGTATCTAAATTAATTAAATATTTGGTGAAACTACCTTTTGTCTTCAAAACAACATAAAATCTTATAGATACACTTACACAAAGTTAGGGGCTTTTGTATGATTATATCTAGGTGTATCATCCATCAATAATTTCAAACTGGTTCTAATGAAACCCAGTCATGAACTTGAACAGAAACAGCTTTGTAGGAGGAATAAACTGGGTGAGGAACAGCAAATTTCTGCAAACAAGGTGGGGTTGAGAAAGACAGTATCTTGTCACAATAAGACTGAGAACAGCAACAACACTCAACGTAGTTAATATAATAATAATAATAACAACAACAACAACAATAATACGCAATAATTAATACCATTAATAATAATATCATTAATATTATTATTAATTAATTAATAATAATAATACTTGTTGTTTTTGTTGTTATTATTATAAATAACAATAATAAACAATGATGACCCCGAAAGGGAACAAGTGGGGTGGAAAATAAATGAATGAATGATGCATTTTATTTTGGGTACCTTTCGGGGGACTCATGGACACTGTATAAACATGATAAAAACAGAGTCAGAATAATACAGATCATACAAACAAGCAAGTTAAATAGTAAACATCATTTAACAAGAAGGAGAAAATAGACAAGCAAATACAGCACAATAAAATGCATAAGAAGTGAACTGTCTCCCAGACAAAAATTTCAAAGCAGACTGGGGTTTTCAAGATGTTCTGTTCAAGCTCTTTTGAAGAAGCACAAAGAAAGTGGAAACTTTGAAGATCATAGACACACTGATGTGCCAAATAAACCTCTGCAGCAGATGCATCAGCCTAATTAACCTTTGAAAATGGAAGATGTCTAGCAGTGACATCACCTCAGAAATGGCAGAAACCAGTGGGACCAGGTACACCCATCTACTGTCCAGATATGTCTGGCCAGAAGTGCACAGTAAAATCCTAAGAGTTAAATTAACTCTACTCGGAGTATATTTGGTCCCACTCTATATAGAGTTAAACCGACTCTGAGAAAGAGTAATTTAATAATCTATTTTCTTCATGTTTTTCCAAATCTGCATGGAAAATGCAAACTAAATATTAACTATTCAGAGAGGGACCAAGTCCCCTCCAGAAAGAGAAAAAACAGACAAAAATAGACTGTTTAGTTCAAATAGACTTATTTAAATAACTCTCCTTCAGAGTTGGTTTAACTCTATATAGAGTGGGACCAAATACACTCATGTAAGAGGTCGTCATGGAAGAGTTGCAGCCAAAAAGCCATCCCTCTGACATGGAAACAAGGCCAAATCCTTTAATTGATAGTGGTGATAGTAGTGTTTTAAAACAGTTTTATTTTAAAAACCTAAATGTGATGTGATGTATGCTTACTGTTTGTATGGTTTTGTTGTAGGGAGCAAGGAGGAGACGGAGGAGTTTATAAAACTCCATGGTCAGAATGAGGACAAATGGTCCTATTAAAAACGATTTATTCAGCCTTCAAATGATACTCCAAAGCCGTAGACCTGGAGCCTGAACCATGGTAGCAGAACCTGGATTGGGACATAGTTTATGTCTGGTCTGTTATTCATCTCAATATATCTCCCAAATGAATCCACATTGGAAGCTCCTTGTCTGTATACCTGCCTCATCCCTTTTCTCTGGCTATAGGCTCTTTGTATTTACCAGCAGCTCAGGAGACGAATTAGTGGGACTCCGACACTCATGTGAAGAAGATCAACCAACCAACCGATCAACCAACTGACCAACCAACCAACCAACCAACCAACCATCCAACCAACCACATCTTCGTTCCAGCATTACACATTGTTTACTTGTCTCCCATTTTCTATAGAAAATTACTTTTTTTTTAAACCTTATATTAAAACCTTTTGTGAAAATACACTTAAACTGGTCTTCTACTCCTTTCCAGCGTGATTGGTACATTGTTGATGTAAATTTCATCTATCCAGCACCGCCAAGAGTCATCCTGATTTATTGGTGGAACTGGGGATCAAGCATAGATGGTATCAAACAATGGACACACACTCCATACACAAAAAAGGTTCTTCAGTGGTTCTTTGCAGATTTGAAGGTACTTTATGGCCCCGTTGTTGCTTTAAAGAACCCCTTAAGCTCTTTTTGGTTCTTCACCAGTTCTTTGTGGTTTTGAGGTATGTTATAGCACTTTGTAAATGTAAAGAAACTGTTATGGCCTTTTTTGTTATTTGTAGTTATAAAGTAGTTTGTTGTTTTTAAAGTGATATATATATGCAGATGCTGGTCAATCAAATCAAATCACGTTTATTGCGTGTGAGCTGTGGTGAGTGAAAAGCTTGGGTGCAAGCTCCAGTCAGTGCAGATTTACAATACAATACAAATACAAAAAAGACATGACAGTGCAAAGTAAGAGCAATATTAAAGTCATCGCATATTAACGTGCACAGTACACTACACATTGTGTGCAATATAGGTGCAGGAAGGGTGCAATGGGTGCAATATGTAACATGTATGAAACAATATACAGTAAACATTAAATCTGAATATAAATATGCTTAGTTGGCAAGATGGCTGTTTAAGTAAAACAGATTAGTAAAGTAAAGTAAAGCTACTTAAAAGCTACTTAAAATAATAATAAAAAAAAATCATAAAGCCAACATTTATTTATTTCACACCATTGATCATTGGTTCCAAACAGAACCTTTAAAGATAAGTATTAAATGGCACTAAAAATGGTTCCACTATGATTACGAGCCAAAGATAGAGATTTGATTCTTTATAAAACCTTTTCTTTTAGAGTTTAGTGCATGTGTTGTCACCCATAGCTTTGCAATAAATGCATAGGAGGCTCAAATTAAGCATAGCCAGCTGTTGGAACTGTAGCATTTGGTTGGTAATCACCGAAATGAGACGTGGTGGAAGAAAGATGGCTTAAAGTGTCTGGTTTAAAAAAGGAAACCAACGTGTAATAAAAACTTACCTTCTCATAACTGTTATGAAGACAGAAATTAATGTCAATTAAAAAAGCATGTGCCGTGATTCAAACCTGTTTTCTGCCTGTAAAATGTAGCACTGTACTTTTACATGGGTTTCAATTGTAATCTGCTAACTTCCGGGACCAGCCTTCTTTACTGTAAGATCACACTATTCCCTGCACATCCACGCAGTGAAGGCCACCAAGTACCTTGTTATAGAAATTCATTTAATTAAAGTCAGACTATATCTATGGATGCTCCCATCCATTCCTGAATGAACTGTAGTGGTGCCAGCTGACTCTGTGTTTTTGTCTTTTGCCTGTCTGACCGCATTTGGTCACTGCTCATAAACTCTCACTCAGGGCAGGCCACCAACCTGGAGCCTCTGCTGCTGTGATTCTGTCTCTGCGCTCGAGTGGAAGTAAAGCTGTTTACCAGCGGCAGGCTCACTCATGCTAATGAGATTCTGTTTGTTTTTCACGAGCAATGGAATTCAGTATTAGATGGGGAAACGGGAGGGAGGAGTGTTTTTAATATTCCAGGGAATAAAGCGTCTCTTAAAATTCTCCTAAAGCTTTTTATTTGCATCTGTTATGTAGACAGGGTTATGTTAAATAGATCTTTGAAATTGAACATATTTTGGATTGGATTTAAAGTTTTAACACATTAAAGTTTAGGAATATAGACATTTGATGTAAGGTTAAATAATATAGCCAATTAATGTGCTAAATAATTATTAAGTATCTCAAATTACATTTTAAGTTTATGAATAAATAGCATTTAGTTAATTATCTTGTTAACTAAAAAACATGAATGAACTACATTAAATAACTTAATATTTTGATGTTCATTCATTCATTCATTTTCCAACCTGTTTACTCCCTTTCGGGGTCACGGGGGTCTGCCGGTGCCTATCTCCAGTGCACATTGGGCGAGAGGCCGGGGTACAACCTGGGCAGGGTAAGTTAGATTTAACCTGACCGCATGATTTTGGGATTGTTAGGAAAACCAGAGTACCCGCTGGAAACACACGCAAGCAGGGGAAAACATGGAAACTCCTTCCAGGAAGGTCACCAGCGAGCCTTGAGCCAACAACCCTCTAACTGGAAGACCACAGTGCTATCCACTGCGCCACCATGCCCATATTTGGAAGTTGTCTGAGTGTATCACCTGACTTTAATTTGGCATTCAAAAGTACCATTATGTGAGGTTTACCATGTCCAACATTATGTTGTTACACCTATGAGGCCATATAAATGGCAAAAACTATACGCCTATACAGTCCCATTCCATGTCTCTCAATCACTCTTAATTCAGCTTACACTGAAGAAAATGTAATTGAAATTTACTTTTTGTTATTGGTCAGAATGTGTGTAACAAAATTTTTTCATATTAAAATGTTATTAACAGAGGCAATGAAAAAAAAGATGCAGTAGAAAAACGTATGCTAGCAATATGAATGAATGCACCCTCTAGAGGATTGTGAAGCAAAACTGTGGAATAATAAATGTGGGGAAGATTCTTAAAGAGTGTGCTGCAACTGGAGTCAGTACTTCAAGAACCACCACGCAGAGACATACAGAAGGCATGGGTTTCAGCTGTCGCATTTCTTGTGCCAAGTCAGTAGGGTCTGATGCAGAGTGATTCAAAATTCAAAATAAAAGCAAATATCATATCACTTTTGTCTGACATTGATGGGAATCAAATTCATAATGGAAAAATTTCCGCAACAGCAATTTCCATAAACCATTTCTTCAAATAAACATAATCAAAACAGCAACGTAACTCTAGTTATAAGCACGATTATTAACTTCTGCAAGTAACTTCACCTGCTCTGCTAAAAGTTTATTGCACTTTTTGACACTAAACAAGTTAAAGTTTAGATTATTTAGGTAGTTCTTTCATGGGCTAGCTACACCAAGAAAGTGCTATCACACTCAGATTCCAGCACAAATGGAAACGTTTGGTTTACATGGAGCTCTTGATTATTTTAAACAGTTTTGCTTGGAATATTTCTGACAGGGTTTTCCCCGTCTTTCCAGGAATCAAGTGATCACTCAAATTGTGGCTGACGAAGACAAGATGAGTAATTCAGCCATTTCAGAAGTATAACCAGACAGCAGTCTAAACACATGTTGCTTTTTAAATAGTCTAGGTACACAAAGAACTGAGTGGGTATTGAGGAATTTAAAGGCTTGTAATCAGAGGTTCTACTTGTAAAAAACTGTTTTAAGACATTTGAGACAAGATGACTTATTCTGTCAAGCTGGATTATGCCAAATGAGCCAATAAACTCATCCACCACAGGACGAACAGCTAATATGGTAACGTGGTTAGCATGATCAAAATGCAAATTCTACAGCATTACATTTTACATTTATATATTTGTTCTGCTCCAGTAAAAAATTTAAAATTTACTTTCATTTGTAAATAAGCATGTTTTACTGCAATGTTTTGTAATTTCGATGGTACAATACAATGCTGAATGAGCAAACTAAACTAAGTTATTGCAAGATTGCGTTCAGCTTGTGTTCTGCTAAGTCGACTGATTTGCTAACAAAAAGTATTAAAATACACAAAGTTCAAACCCTAAGATGTTTTCGAAAAGTCAATCCTGTATCAAATCTTGTGAAATACCACTATTAAAACAGTGTTATTTATTTATTTGTTTGTGATTTAGCTAGCAGCAGAGGGCGCCACAGGACGAATGAAAAGACGATATTTTCATAGTGTCTAACTACTTTTGTTCTTTTTTTTTATTGAGCAAGTTTTAAGGCAACATTTTATATGTTGATACAAGGATTTTTTCTCGGAGGACTATCCATCCACTGTGTATTAAAAAGCAACCAAAAACAAGATTCTTTACTCTCATACAATGCAAGCAAATAAAAGCAATGCTTGAATATTAAAGCGGTATCTTAAAATGCAATTTATAATCTTACTTAAATAATATTTAATCTTAATCTTCAATCAGATTTATTTAGTAATCTTTGTGATTTAAACTCTTTTTAAATCAAGTGTAAACTAATAAATTAATATCAATAAGTAGGTAATACTGGAAACCAATATCTTTAATTTTAATTTTCAGTTGCTTAATGTATTATTCAAACAAGAACAGTATTGCAATAAAGAAAGGAATCAAATGAAACATTTACTGAATACTAATCCTGAGTCGGTGATGCAAAACTAGCCAAATATCATGAAGTTCTCTCAAAATAATTTGTCAATACACCAGGAAATGGTATGAATGAGCTCAGGCTGAGTCAGGAATGTAGAAATATCTGGGGAGGTTTCTGACTCTAGATTTCGGTCACAGGGGGGACTAGCTCCATCTGCAAGTGAGAAAACATGACAGAATAATAACAACACAACTGCAAACACACATATCTCTTTTGTACACCACCAATCTGGCAAAAGCACACGTAGATGCCAGTTCATTGTTTATCCAAAAACATGAGAAACAGGGTTATATCATTTTGATAATAAAGCACTTCTTGTCTCATAAGTAGTATATGTGTAAGCGATGATCTTAAAAATAACACACAGATAGAGTTGATTTGTCACGGCTAATCATTTGGATGTATTTCATTTTTAAGGTATCCTGCCTTTAGAAGCATATGATTCTTAATCCATAGAGTAAAAAATGAGTTTGAACTCTTCTGGGAAGAATTTCCACAAGTTTTAGGAGTGTGTTTATAGGGATTTATGACTGTTTGTTCTGAAGTGCATACATATGAGGTCGTACATTGATGTTGGCTGAAAAGGTTGAAAAATTGGATGAAAAATTTGTCCCAAATGTGTTGTTTCTGGTAGGGGTCGGAACTCTGCGCAGGGCAGTCAAGTTCTTACAGCAAATTCATTCAAACTAGTATTTATGTACCTTGCTTTATGCAGTGGTAAAAAGTCTTGTATTAAGTGTCAGAGTTTCAGTTGGTTCTACGGAGACACAGCCAATCCCAAATTAACAATCAAACACCACTCCCGATGACATTTCCGTCCAAGAAGCCACTCCAATCAATCGTTACCATTGTGCAATCATCCTCAACCCCTTAAAAGACTCTTTCCTGCACCTCCAAAACTGTCAAATCTACAAATCACTGGCTGACTCACCTAACGTCATCAAAAGATCCAGGTTTCATTGGTCGTTTCCTTGGAAAAAATATCTGATATGACAGTGCGAAACTCATGTTCATAGGCACCACTCATTCAGTCAGATGTGGGATGCCCCATTGGCGCCCATGTTTTTCGATCGAGGCGCATGAAACTTCTGACCGAAAATTCTGATTGGTGTGTTGAGACCTTTAGAGTGTGCTATATTTTGTAGCATTAAAGGGTCATGATACACAGGGTGTAAACAAAAGATTTTCAGTGATTTGGCCACCAACAACCAACACGTCAAAACTATGGATTTGTAGCAAGTATTTACCTTGAGAAAGTTATGAGAACTGGAGAATGGTGGACCTGAGCGTTGAATAAACTTGAGTTGCATTGAAAACGCCTTCTTCTCTCCTTCTAGCAGTGACACTAGGAAGTTGCCATGTCCAAATTGTCACTACAAATTTGGGAGCATGTGTTGTTCAAAATCACCTGATATGAAGAAGCAAACAAAAAACAACAACCTCACAACATAATCACCCCCTCTACCCCCTTCCAATAAGCCACAAATTGATTCCTCTGATTTTCAGATGGAGAAAGTTCATTACTTAAGAGAACGTGTATCATTTGGATGGCCTTGGAAACTCATTCTCTGAAGAGCTCTAAAGGCCAGTAACAATTCACTTATTCCAATAGATATATGCAACAGTGGAGTCTGACCTTGATTGGAAGAATAGATTTAACATTTTCAAAGAGAAGCCCATGGCAGTCCTTTCACCAAGTCCCTGGCTTGGTATTCTCTCATTTAGCTCTGCTGTTGCTCATCAATGTAATCCGCTCAACTCTTCAGTGCAGTCTAGAGACCGGTGAGTTTCTCAGCTGACTTACATCACCAGCCTAAACTTGTTTCCCACTACTTACCTCACTTACCTCAATGACGTTTGAAATGCACTTAACCAATGATTTCACCATCTGAACAAGCTGAATCAACACTTGACAGCTTGTGGAATGTGTGAGTAATGAATTATTATTATTATCTGGAAGCCATCTGTGTTTGACAGCATCTGTCTGGGCAATGGGGATCATGCTTAAATGATTAATGGCCAGACTGTGATAGACATGGTTTCAGCATCGTTTTTAGAGCGATAGCAAGTAAAGAGCGGTCACCAGTTAAGAGTGTTTCTTTTTGTCCTTTGTGGGATGAATGCATGCTCATGCCACCAGAGAAACTGGACGGTCACTGTTAATATTATGAGATTGGTACTAACCAAAGGTAAGTCAAATGGATTGTGGATATTCTCTGAAGATCCTGAGGCTCCTTTGTGTAAAAGCGTAAAGCTTTGAAAGTGATTAGCTATATTACTTCACAAGTTCATGCATATGTAGAAATAGCCTGGAGTAGGATTGCAGTGTATTTGTCAAGTATATTACGCATACTAAATGAGCTGTCCTCCAGGAAATGAGCTTGGAGAACTTGGTCAGTACAGCAACACTGGTCTCAGTCAGTCAGTTTTGCTTTTAATATATGGGAGCAAGTAATCAGCTTTACATATATACGAATATATACGTTCAATATATGAGTTACAAGTAGGTGATGCAAAAAAGTCAGTGACTCATTAGTAGTAGGTAGTTAGATGAACTGAAAACCTGTCCAGAGGGTACCCCACATTTCATGCATTCTGGAGATTGGTGTGACTGGTCTAGAACCAGTGGAATATGACTAATGCAGTGGTTCTCAAACTTTTTTGGTTGCTCCCCTCTTTAAACCTTTAAAAGAATCTGGGCTCCCCCAGATGTATAATAATAATTATTTAATAATTAATTAATAATTATTTTAATGTAAAATAAATGTAACTACTCCTTTAAATTCATTATTTAAAACTTATTGAAGTGACAATTCAGTTGCATAGAAACAATTGTATGCTTGTTGTTCTAATATAAATCCTTTTGATTTTTGTCAGCTTATGAAAACCCACATAACTCCATTAGTGAAGGATCAAACTGTCAAAGTGAATAAAGAAAAATAGCATTTTTGTAATTTGTTTAGCGAAAAAAAAACCCTCACAGACTGAAGACGATGCATATCGATCATCATCTTTTATCATCAGGCTCAAGAAACAGATCACAGATAAACTATTAACATTTTGAAATGTATTTTTGCGTGAGAAATGTAGCGTGAGAGATCACTCAAATGCGTCAGTCTTACATTCAATGTGTGAGTTGGCAGCTCTGCAGTTTTCACTCGTCAGTATGGATGCGGAAATATGGTTGCCAAAGGCATTGTGGGAAATGTTTTTTTTTTCGTTTTCTTTTTTTTTTTAGACACTCTCTTTTAGAAGCTCTCGCGGGCCACATTAGATTACATTGTGGGCCACATCTGGCCCGCGGGCCTTGAGTTTGACACTTGTGCTCTACGCCTTTTGGCTGTTTATTTTTTTGTTATTTTCTTCTCATCTGCTGATGATCTGCGCCCCCCCTGCAGTGCCTGTGCGCCCCCCCTGCCGGGCGCGCCCCCCACTTTGAGAACCACTGGACTAATGGAATAAGCGGCCATCAACTGCAGCATTAAGGTATTAGAAGTCAAACAGTTTTATGTTGTTTTTTTATAGCCCCACCTTCTCAGCCATGATAACTCAAAACAAAGACAACGTCATAGACAAAGCTACTAATCTGGAATCTGCTCCTAAAGATGGCTTTATGGATCACCCCACTGAGTCATCCAATCAGAACACTCGTCCAATCAGCAGATCTACGTTTCATACATCCTGGCTCACCAGAGTCTAAGAGCTGTTTCCATTTTCTTCCATCTTACTAGGCCAGTGTGTCCGTATTTGTACAGTATATGTAACATAGACTCATGCTAATCTCAATTTTCAAATTATTATCATTAATTAGTTTATTCATTTTCCAACCTGCTTATTCCCTTTTTTGGGGTCAAGGGGGTCTGCCAGTGCCTATCTCCAGCGCACATTGGGCGAAAGGTTTATCATTTTTATTTTTCATCCCTTATTACTCCTTTTTACAACATGAGCAGAAACGCACCTCCTTCTTGCAAAGGAGTGGTCAATATGTGGTTTGTTTTTATCCTCTCTGTGCATTTATCAATGTTGCAGTGTCCAGAATATATTTTGATCTATGCTATTCAGTCATAGTTTACCACAATTTTACAATCTACCTATATGGGCACAAATTAGTAGCAAATAGTTTACAAATGCGTGTTTTGATCTGCAAATGCGTATCAAGATTTGCAAATTGTATCAAGGTGGCCAAATGCGTGTCACGATCCGCAAATGTGTATTTTGATTTGCAAATGCGCTATAAGGCTCCTGGTTGGGTGTTGTGGAACGCATGCTTTTTGCTGTAAAAGGATCTGTGTGTGTAGAGATCTTTGTTGATCAACTATGTTGAGACAAGGTGCTCCCTCCAGCAGATGGTGCCAGTCTCCCACACAGTCCCTGAGTCAATTTGTGGGAAAACAAGACCTAATAATATATTTGCAAATCAAAATACATATTTGTAAAAATTATTGCTACTAATTTATTCCCATATTCCTCAGAAGGTTTATTGCGGCATGGTAGTGCTCACTGAAAATGAGTCACGTACACTCTTTAAAGCAGAGGGTTCAGGATTATTAAAATATCTGGCCAATCAGAGCAGGCCTTGCAATCTGTTCTGAAGATCAGAGTACTTATTTCTCAGACCGACTGTGAAGAGGAATCAAGCACAAATCACTTTGCAGAATACCCTATATTTGAAAACAACAATGTTTTTGGATATAAACATTCCAATCTGCACAAAAGGCAGAGGTGAACTTGTTTTCTTTGTTGCTGCTCCAAACTTTGCAACCCCCTGCCCCTCGAATTAAGACTAGCACCATCATTCTCTGTTTCATAATCCAAACTTAACACTCTGCTATTCTCCCAAAACTATAGTCTGTACATTTTATTCAGTTTCATTTCACATTTTTTTGCTGTCTTTTACATGTTTGTAAACATGTTACATGTTCCTGTCTTTTACACATTAAAACAACTTCAGTTGTGTGCTTTATAAATAATTTGTCATTATCACCTACATTGTGCATTTGGCAGACACTTTTATCCAAAACTAATTACATTTCAAGGAATTAACAGTTCTTTTCTGTCCAACATGACCTCCACAAATAGTACAAAGTAAGAGCAATACAGTAAATTATCCCTTTAATTGAAAATGAAAAAAGTAATCAAACGTTGGTTCATGTCCCATTGACATACATAGGGCTTATGACCTATAAGCCTCTCGGCGACCAGGGGCAGGCATATCTTAATCCAACACAAAGCTTCTCTTGAACACACAACACAGGAGCCTTCAGTGTCCATGACCACACCTTGCTTTAAATACAGATGCATCATTTACGTTTCAGTAAAGACTAATTCATTGTCCATTGCGGACCAGAAAATGTTTGCGGCGCTAAGAAACGCACCACCAGACTCCAGTGACCATAATTGATATTTACAGGAGGTCAATGAATTCTTTTCTTTATACAGAATGTAGCCGACAGGAGGCCAGTGGCACAACAATAAGCTCCATCTGTTCATTTTCTCTCAAGACACAATTCACATATTCATCATTCTCCTACGAAACTCTCTGAGAAGTTTGAAGATGTATTTCTCCCAGAGCAAGAATAGCTTAGTAAAATAGGTTACATAACACAAAAATAACAAAAGGAGTTCCAAGCATCAAATACCTTCAGACAGAGTGAGACGAGAGAGTGTAATGTGAGTTGTACTGTAATGTAACTGAACTCCAAAACCAGCATCTTGCATTGATTTTCACTCAGGAAATGAGAACAGTATGTTTTGAGGCCAAAACCACTGAGTAACAGAGAGACTCAAATATTCTGCTTTCTTTTAAACTAACTGTGTTCTTGAAATAAAAGCAAAAAGCAAACTAGATTTTAAAGTTTGCACGCAAACTTCGATGTTGGCTTGCGTTGGTGCCGTTAATACCTTTTTTTTAAATGTTGTCAATTCCGCAACAATAACATAATCCAACCCTCATGTCTCTATGATTCTCATAAGCTGAGAAAGGTACATGCAAAATTGGTTGCTATGGTAACCAGTCTGGTTGCTATGGAGGGGTCAGTGACCTAACACATTGTTCCCCATGTCAATACATCAACCCCCATGTCTCTATGACTTTCCTAAGCTGAGATAGAGCTGCGCCATATTGGTTGCCGTGGTAACCAGTCTGGTTGCTATGGAGAGGTTGCTGACCTAACATATTGTTCCCCATATCAATACGGGTAAAATACGGCAACCCCCATGTCTCTATGATTTTCCTAAGCTGAGATAGAGTCATGCCATTATGGTTGCTATGGTAACCAGTCTGGTTGCTATGGAGGCGTCATTGACATGATATAATGTTTCAGCTGTCAGTATGGGTGAAGCTTACCCACCCCCAAGTCTCTAGCATTTTCCTAACCGAAGATAGAGATATGCCAATTTAGTTGCTATGGTAAACAATTTGGTTGCTGTGGAGGAGTCAGTGACATCATGTTGTAATCTACTTTACATTTAGAATAATATAAAGCAACCCCCATGTCTGTACTGTGTTCTGTTTAGAAGATATTTGACATCGAAAGTTATGTCAAAAAGTAGGTGTGGCTTAATTAATTTATGTTAAATCACAAGCAATGATTGGCTGGATAAGTGATTTGCTTCCTTAATGCTGGTATGACTTTCCAGTGTCAATCAATTACAGAAGCTCTTTACAATAGGATCTATGGGATTCATGCTCCATTCATTTCAATGGGCCATTGAAAGTCAATGAGACACCTTTGACCTACTTATTTGAAATCAGCTGCAGCTGGAGTTATCAACTGCCAGATTTTCAAACGAATCAGCTGCAGCTGGAAAGTCAACTGTCAGATATTCAAACGATGGCAAATCTGCTGGAGAAAATCCGATTTCCATGCCTCAAACAAATAAAGATTATAGAAGAACCGTAAGACATATCGAAATGATTCTTTCTTTGTCAGAAGCAGAAGACCCTAACGAAGAGAATGCTGTAATTTTTGTGAAGGTGTGATTAGAAATAAAAAAATTATGGCGAGCTACAAATAGCCTTCATTTGATTCTGTGCAACTGCTCATTTTAGAGAAATCCATACCCTCAAACAAATAAACATTACGAAAGAATGAACAGAGGTATTGAAATATTTCTTTTACTGCTAGAATCCCAAGATTTTAAGGAAGAGAATGGTGTAAATTTTGTGAAGCTGTGATAAAGTGTGAATGATTTATGGCGAGTTAAAAATAGCCTGCGATTGAGATTTTAAACAGAGTCCACCAGAATTTTTGAATGGGGGTAAATGGAGCAATTATGTGCACTCGTTGTGGTTTAGGCCACCTGGAGTAAAAACCGTGTGTTTTTTAAAAATGAAAACAGCACCAACTGAAAGAGGACAAAAATTTCTATCATTTAGATATAAAATGTGTGTGTAAAGGTTAATTTTTAGTTGAGAAAACATTGCAAGTATCAACAAGACGGAGCTTGCTCAAAGTTAGAGTGAGCGATGACATCACCACTCTAGGGCTCCCATAGGGAATGACTTGGGCGATTTTTGGCCCGAAATTCGTGATTTTTACGGAAACCGCTGGTCAAATCGGTCCGAAAAGATATAGCATAAATATACAGAACAGCTTTGAGGTGTGTGGAAAGTTTCGTGGCTGTAGCTCAAACGGGCTAGGAGGAGTTGACGGTAGAATTTTTGTCAGAAGAAGAAGAATAAGAAGAAGAATAAGAAGAAGAATAATAACTAGATTTTAAAGTTTGCACGCAAACTTCGATGTTGGCTTGCGTTGGTACCGTTAATACCTTTTTTTTTTAAATGTTGTCAATTCCGCAACAATAACATAATCCAACCCTCATGTCTCTATGATTCTCATAGGCTGAGATAGGTACATGCAAAATTGGTTGCTATGGTAACAAGTCTGGTTGCTATGGAGGGGTCAGTGACCTAACATATTGATCCCCATGTCAACACGAGTAAAATACACCAACCCCCATGTCTCTATGACTTTTGTAAGCTGAGATAGATACGCCATATTGGTTGCTATGGTAACAGTGTGGTTGCTATGGAGGGGTCGCTGACCTAATATATTGTTCCCCATATGAATACGCGGAAATTACAGCAACCCCCATGTCTCTATGATTTTCCTGAGCTGAGATAGGTACATCCAAAATTGGTTGCTATGGTAACCAGTCTGGTTGCTATGGAGGGGTCAGTGACCTAACACATTGTTCCCCATGTCAATACATCAGCCCCCATGTCTCTATGACTTTCCAAAGCTGAGATAGAGCTGTGCCATATTGGTTGCTATGGTAACCAGTTTGGTTGCTATGGAGGGGTCGCTGACCTAATATATTGCTCCCCATATCTATACGGGTAAAATACAGCAACCCCCATCTCTCTATGATTTTCCTAAGCTGAGATAGAGACATGCCATATTGGTTGCTATGGTAACCAGTCTGGTTGCTATGGAGGTGTCATTAACATAATATAATGTTTCAGCTGTCGGTATGGGTGAAGCTTACCAGCCCCCAAGTCTCTAGCATTTTTATAAGCTAAGATAGAGATGTGGCAATATAGTTGCTATGGTAAACAATTTGGTTGCTATGGAGGAGTTAGTGACATCATGTTGTAATCTACTTTCCATTTAGACTAATATAAGGCAACCCCCATGTCTCTACTGTGTTCCGTTTAGAAGATATTTGACATTGAAAGTTATGTCAAAAAGTGGGTGTGGCTTAATGATTTTATGTTAAATCACAAGCAATGATGGGCTGGATAAGTAATTTGCTTCCTTAATGCTTGTATGACTTTCCAGTGTCAATCAATTACAGAAGCTCTTTTACAATAGGATCTATGGGTTCATGCTCCATTCATTTCAATGAGCCATTGAAAGTCAATGAGACACCTTTGACCTACTTATTTGAAATCAGCTTGCACCTGGAGTTATCAACTGCCAGATTTTCAAGCGAGTCAGCTGACTCAACTGTCAGTTTTTTTAAACGATGGCAAATCTGCTGGAGAAAATCCGATTTCCATGCCTCAAACAAATAAAAATTATAGAAGAACCGTAAGACATATCGAAATGATTCTTTCTTTGTAAGAAGCAGAAGACCCTAACGAAGAGAATGCTGTAATTTTTGTGAAGGTGTGATTAGAAATAAAAAATTATGGCGAGCTACAAATAGCCTTCATTTGATTCTGTGCAACTGCTCATTTTAGAGAAATCCATGCCCTCAAACAAATAAGGATTACGAAAGAATGACCAGAGGTATTGAAATATTTCTTTTACTGTTAGAATCCCAAGATTTTAAGAAAGAGAATGGTGTAAATTTTGTGAAGCTGTGATAAAGTTTGAATGATTTATGGCGAGTTAAAAATAGCCTGCGATTGAGATTTTAAACAGAATCCACCAGAATTTTTTAATGGAGGTGAATGGAGCAATTAAGTGCACTCCTTGTGGTTTAGGCCACCTGGAGTAAAAACCGTGTGTTTTTTAAAAATGAAAACAGCACCAACTGAAAGAGGACAGAAATCTCTACCATTTAGATATAAAATGTGTGTGTAAAGGTTAATTTTTAGTTGAGAAAGCAGTGCAAGTAGCAACAAGACTGAGCTTGCTCAAAGTTAGAGTGAGCGATGACATCACTACTCTAGGGCTCCCATAGGGAATGACTTGGGCGATTTTTGGGCCGAAATTCGCGATTTTTACGGAAACCGCTGATCAAATCGGTCCGAAGA